>JALIZH010026751.1:0-53094 GCA_030522465.1 Rhipicephalus appendiculatus
ACCAGCGACGGTTGCGTGTTCGACTAGTAAAGAAGAAGAAGCAGTGATGAGAAGGAAGGTAACACCCAATTTGCCGTTGGCCTAAACTGCTATGCAGGACGAACTTACATGGTATAAATCGTGAAGAGATTTTTCCTGCGCATTCTAAAAGAAGTGCTGATGGTTCGCCTGATGATGCAACCGTACCCAATCGTTCTGGTGCAGTGTTCTAAATGTGCGGACTACGATTAAGATTTACAGCACGTAATGTGCTGAAATATTTAAATTATTGTGACTTTGGAATTAAGTGTGAACCGTAAGAAAGCGAGATCTACATTGCGAAATGTATTGACACACTTGACCCACAGCGACTGACATCCAGCCAGAAAGATGTCTGCGTCATCTGTCTCTTCACAAACACACCAACGCCTCATATATTAATTCCGCATCAGCTACATAGTAACTGGTGTTCTTAGTGTTACAGCGGGATTGCAAAAGGATGGCAAACGAAAACGTAGACGGTAGGGAACATAAAACAGAAAATGAGCAGCAATAAATGCGGTTGAACCTGCTTGAGACGGGATAATTTTAGGATGTCTGAAAAAAAGAATTTCTCTTGCGGTTAGATACACAGAAAATGGTAATGATGATGATCATCCCACGACAAATACGTTTAACATCTTACATATTGTGAACAATCTATTAGCGATCCTCCTTTGTGGCTTGGCGGTGCTCCGATGCATTTCGTTCTGAAAAATAGCAAAAAGAAAAAAAGTTTAAAACCAGTTACAACGACTGTCGGTATTTCCACGCGCGCCTATTTCATTATTTTGATGTAATGGAGTCGCTACCACGAAAAATGTTGTACCACTCGGCGCAGGGCCCGACACAGTGTGTGGGCAGCTGCGCAATCGTTTCAGATTGCTCTGTCATGATCACGCGCAAAGTGCGAGTGTATAGGGTAGCCAATGTGAAGTTTGGGCGTGACGTTCGCAGGGCCGATCTATGGGTTACTGGAGATAGACGCCGCCGACGACAATCATATTTTCCGGCGGCTGACGACTCTGATGGCAGCTATCAGTGCACAGCGTGCATTGCGTGTAGTTAGACTTTTCATTTGCTGGGCACAAGTTCGCTTAATCAAGAGTTTCGCTGTTTTCAGTCCGTCTGCCGCGTCGAGGCCTTGACACTCTAAGAAATAAAAAAAAACAGAAGATTCCATTGACCTTTTTTTTTTTTTTTGAGAGTTCTGGCTTGCCACTTATGTGATTATTTTTAAAGAGACACGTCAGCCCTCTTCGGGGGGTCTTTATATTCTCTTCTAAGAGTCGTCTGACCCTCAAGAGAGTTAACGTGCCTCTTAAAGAGAGTCATATGCGTGGCAAGTCAGGTTTATCCGAAAGGAGTCGCACAATCTCTTTTTTTTCTTTCTTAGAGCACACCGTCACGACCACGTGCCAATAAGTAGAAATTACCGAACGCTTTTATTATGTTTGATATACTAGCCGGATGTATTCTCGCGTGTGAAAACAGCCGTGGTACATAGCTGATCCACTACGTGCTTTACAGTTTACCGGACAACGCAAATGTATTTTTGCCCTGCGACATTTGTTTCTATGGCCCTTTAGACGTATTTGGATATAAGACAATATCGAAAATTTTTGGTTTGCGTCGAGTTCAGTGAATAGTTCGCTGGCGCGCTCAACCCATATGTAAAAGGGGATGCATTACGGAGCGGTACAGTTTGAACAGGTTTGCCGGCGTTTCTTTTTTGTAACATTCTAGGTGTTAATGCCCGGTTGCTAAAGTCATGTTTTGAAATGCCTACGGTCGTCTGAAAGTGGCTGAACAGAAGTAAAAGAACTGACATTTGGGCGAGTTGGATGCTGTTGAATATGTTAAGTGGTTTCAGCGCGAATTACGAAGTGAGAGAAAGAAGGGACACCAGCGCTGGTGCTCGTGTGTTGCCTCTTACCTGTGGCATGAAGACGAAAGAAGGCAAATAAATTGTACGTTTACTTCCGTGTTCTTGCTTAGTCAAGATTACTATATTTATCGTTGATTATTAAACACGCCTTGTAATGCCACTTCTGACATAATGGCTACAAGTTTAGCAATAAAGTTGAATGGCGCAGCTACTTTGGCTGCCTTTAGCTTGAGAACACGCTCTTTTTCAAATCTATTCAACGGCAACTATGCGCATAGAATGGCCAGGCTAAATAGCACGAGGGGACATAAGAGAGCGAGTTTGTGTAACTGCACGCTTGTTTAGTCAAGGCGGCAGTTTTTTCATATTTTAATATGTTTTGTTCCCGCTGCTGTGGTACTGCCATGTGCGTCAGGGTCGTCACGGCATTCTGTACATGATATACGTGTTTCCAATAAATGAGCAAGAATATTTAGACGTGTTATGTAGTTAAGAACGCAGCTCCTGAATCTATAATTTTGATGCCACTTGTAACTTTAACTGCACGCATGAGTGTTTCCAGTGCTTCTTTATAACTCTTCCATGCAAAGAGGAATATTTTAGGCAAAAGAAAAATTTTCACACACTTTCCAGGCAAATACAACAATTTAAAGCATGAAACTCAATACTGATGTGTTCAATAGATAGTTATAATGGTTTACTGATACCGAATAATAAACTTTGTTCAGCAAATTTAGAGAAGTGTAATGACATCATTACTCTGGACCATATCCTTTAGCGGTGTCCTGTGGCTTTCAGGAACTGTGACAAGGAAAGCGACTGGTGGCAAAGAGTCGCTAACAGTGGAGCTCTTTCAGATCAAGCACAGGCCGTCCAGAAGGCCCACGATACAGCGGAAAGGTTAAACTTTACTGTCCCAACGTGGGAGCCGCCTGCGTCAGCCTAAGGGTTGATCTTCAGGAATTGAATAAAGTTTAACGTGCCGTACCATAAAGTAAATAAACGACAGACCAAGTCTTAGAATACATGCTGTGGGATGTATAAAATGTAGATTCGACCTTATAACATCTACTGTACGGGGCGATTGCAGCAATACTTACATAAAGAGGGCTGCGGCAGCGAAAAACATGATATAGACTGCGCCGAGACGTGCCATCCCAAGGTCGTGGCTTCGAACGTTCAAGGAGCCAGTAGGCTGCTAGCTGGCACAACAATAAATGGTCGCAGATCTTTATGTGTATTCGAATGGTGACGTACGCATTCATGGCGTTGTTTTAACAACACTAGGCACAGCTGGGCATGATATCAACGACGCATTGTTTGTCACGCGTAAAATGTTAGTACCGTTGCAGAATGCTAAAGTAGAATGACCGCCTATTTTGCGCTCGAGAGTGGAGAGATTTAAAAATGACATGAGAACACAAGGCTCTGACAGCTAAGTCGTAAGTTTTTTACAACTTTTCTAACTCAGAACAAGACTCGCTTAATGAGCAAGCATATGGGTAACACACGTAAGCCCATTTACACTTTACTCTAAACTTTTTTGCACTTCTCAAGCGAACGTGACGTTGAACAAAAAGCCGGCGTCAACGCGAGATTGTGCGGACGATCACATGACCAACAGCACACCATGTGCATCGAGGTGCGCAAGCTCGCATTCACTTCACCTTCGTTCCGTTCGCGTGATAAAAAAAAAACAAAAAAAAAATTGAGAAGGGGCGAGGTATGTAAGTATAAGGAGTTCAGCTCCACTAACGTGGAAACCGGGGGAGGGGCAAGCATGCAGTGTTTTTAGATAGTTCTTTTTTTTTTTTTTTTTGCTGAGGCACTATTGGTGCCAAGCCTCAAACCAGACATGTTGCGACGGGCGTTAACGTCGTCGCAAAAGTACGCCGGAATGCAGCTTACCCTAAGGTGCTTCTTCTTCTGCTTCTTCTGCTAATTCCCTACATGCCCGGTTTCAGTAAGGACATGTAAGGGTGTCCCTGCTTCACTAACGTCGTCGGCTATTTGTTGGGCTAACTATTGCCTTCTTCATTGTAAGTGTACCGGTGGCGAGTAGCGGGATTTACCCATCGTGGAGCGTACCCGTTTTTACGATGTACCGTAACTACATGATTCACCGTGACGACAGGATACGCTGACAAGCCAAGCCCCTAAGGTGCTTCGCACGTAAAGGAGAAAATTGGCGTTCGCGTGATTCGGCCAAAAGTCGCATGGCCACCTCTTGGCTCAAGGCACGACAAGAGCGCGTGCACTTCGTCTTTGGGGCCTACGTGTAATTTAAAATAAAATGAAAAGGCTGTTTCTGCGTGATAAAAAGTACACGGTAAAGTAACCACACCAGACGGCTTTCGCCTTGGAGTTTTCCGAGGTGAATGGATAGGAGAACCTGCGTGTTTTACTCGACTTAAGCTAGCCGTCTTTCGGAATTGCTTGAGCACGCCACTGAAACAGCTTCATGAACAATTGTCACTTTGGGCAGCACCGCATTATATACTTCAATACTTACAGGCAAATACAATAACACGTGTGGGGCTCTAACCACGACGACTGAAAATCATAAAAAAAACGAAATTTATTTATATCGATCGCTCTGCTACAGACCGGAGCAGAGCACGGTGGCATGTGTTCACGTGAATTAGCTGGATAGCCTGTTTTATAACATGAGTGTGCCTTTATAATGAATGCCAGTTGAATTCTCCAACGTTAAGCGCGAATGCATTCTCCGACGCAGTAAAATTCAAGCGTTTCAAGACTGAAAATAATGGCGCGTATGTACGTCTACGTCCGTGTAACTCCATGTATTTTGACACCATATGCCACTTTTGGGGGCAGAAGCAACCGAGCGTGGTGCTCCATGCGAGTGTGGAGTGGTGATATCAATATGGCGAAATTTTTCGTTTGCATTTTCTAGCAACTCCACAAACAATACGTGTATGTGTCCCTTTTCTCATACAATGGTTTCATGTGTACAGAGTTTCTGAGGAGTAAGGCCGGAGAGTAAGAATAATAGAGAACGTGTGTCGTGTAATTGTAATACTCAGCGGCAGAGGTACCGTGTGCCGTGGGCCAGGTGTAACAGCCAACAAAATGCATGATCTCAGGCACACGACATTTTTGATACAGCGGCCATAGCATGCTCTGTGATAATGGCGAACGGCCGGATATATAGGTATGGGGAGAATTTTTCGAATGCTCACCTATCAACAAACGTACAAAAACAAGTGGCGCAGCACTGGCCAATTTGAGATTGCACGCGAGCCTGCGCGATTTCCCGCGTGCAATGCTATGAGATTCACACACTACTAAAGCGCTGACGAATGCTATATGCAAGTAAAGCGACGTGAGTTTCAGTTGGAAAGGAAATAATTTCACTAACCTACGTGGCTGTAGAAAACCTCGCGAAGCTGATATGTGTACGGTGTGCGCTATCAGTGAAAGGGCGAGTTGCCACGCATTCACTTCGCGTCTCGCCAGAACGAATCAGATTTATCGTGTCATGGAGGCTCATGACAAAGCGTAGCGCGAGGAAGACGAGACACAGGAAGAAATACACAGGACAGGCGCTAACTGGAAACTAAAGTTTAATAGCATGAAAATCCGCTGTTTTATAGTTGGCACTGACGAAAAGAAATCAAGTGAGCATCTCTCAACCCAAGGAAACAAACAAACAAAACACACAAAAAAAGAAAAAAACCTAATCATACGGATTGTAACCGCTTGCAATCTAATCATACAGAATGTAACAACTTGCAAATCAACCAGACTACCAGGGTTATACACGCGCTATTGACCCGACGATTTCAAGTTTCTTTGTAAGTATGCGTATTCCGCTTCGTGTAGATGTATTGACGGGTGACTGACACACGTGATTTCTTTTCGTCTGTGCCAACTATTAAACAGCGGATTTTCATGTTATTAATAATAATATTTGGGGTTTTACGTCCCAAAACCACGATATGATTATGAGAGACGCCGTAGTGTAGGGCTCCGGAAATTTTGACCATCTGGTGTTCTTTTAATGTGCACTGACATCGCACAGTACACGGGCCTCTACCATTTCGCCTCCATCGAAATGCGACCGCCGCGGACGGGATCGAACCCGCGACCTATTTTCATGTTATTAAACTTTAGTTTCCAGTTAGCGCCTGTCCTGTGTATTTCTTCCTGTGTCTCGTCTTCCTCGCGCTACGCTTTGTCATGAATCTACACCAACTCGCCCAGTACGCTACCTTACTCCAGTGTCATGGAGGGCCCGGTTTGTTCACTGATGCAGGAAACGTGCGAAGTCGTAGTGTTCGTTTCTTGCTAACGCGTTAACACTGAAGCTAGCACAGCCGAACAAGGGAGCGACTACGTATAGATCTGCCAGTCTGTCGTCTATTACCCATCCTTGAAACGACGCTCCTGAATTCGGCTTGGTGGCACGACAGTCTATGGGCATTGCGAATAGGATTTCACGCCAAATTCTCGTTTTCCACTTTTCGCCGGCGTGAGATGGATGCGACGCGCGCGTGCGTTCCAGCGGAATATATCTCGACCTTAAAAGCATTGTTTGCCGCCGCGAGAAGGCTATGGGTCGCGTTACTCGCACAACGCATGAGCGCGGACCCTGAAGAAATGATAAGGATATGGTTCGGAGGAGGAAGGAAACAGAAAGGGAGAAGGCAGGGAGGCTAACCAGAGAGAGTTCCGATTGGCTACTTTGCACTTGAGGATTAAGGAAGACGAATGGAAAGATGAGAAAAAGAGACGACGGAAGAAAAATTGGCCGCATATCTGTGTACCTACTTCGCTGCAAATGTCGCCGAAAGACGATAGTCTTCTGCCGGCCGTACTACTATCTTTTGCCTTGCCTCAGACAGCGCCTCCTCTGTGTTGAATCGGCCGCACCTGGCTGGCATTGATAAAATACAGGAGGTGCTGTATTTTATCCCTGCATGTTTCAAAAGTAGCGAAATGTCCTGATCCAGCTGCCGCGCACAGCGATAGGCCGGTTAGCGACACGTGACATTTTAGCCTTCGCGCCCCGCCCAAAGGGTCCAGCGCTGGCAGCGCTGTCCCGGCGAGAGGTACGGATGACTGCGTTTTCAAGCGTGAAGTTGGACAATTTTAGCAAGTAGAGAGTAGTTCACGCGCCTCTGTCGCATTGTTGTTGCAATCTAGAAGCGTTTATGTACTTGACGTTGAATTGGCGGGGGGAATTATGTAGGCTAGTATGCCGAGTCTCAATGCCTTCGGTTGTTTCACCGCGCAGAGCACAGAAAAAAGTTTTTTTTTATTTTCTTCGTGGTGTCAAAAATATATTCTGAAGGAAGGTATGGCCCCGCAAAATCAGTCACAAAAATTTTTGCACTCAGAAAACACCCGGCTATGCGAAGTGATTTTGTAATGTTTATAACTTCAAGCAGCCTTTTGCCTGGCGGCGAGCTTTTGTACGTTGATATGCGTGAGCATTATCTCAGCAAGGCTATAATTGTTTAGGCATTCTTTATACCGTACATTTATGCGCAGAAGACAGTGCAGAGTCACACCCGTTAACATTGAATAGCTCGGAATCCAATACAGCTGCTTTCGTTTTTTCCCCGGGGTGGCTTCTACACTAAACGCTCACAAGGAAAGGACCATTTGGGAGTAGTTTTTTGCCACACCTTGCCATGTTTTGCCGCACTGCTGAGCGCGGGATCAATTAAGGCTACTTCGTTGAAGCATTCCTCGTGATGTTTTCCCTGGGGGGACCAGAATGCTTTTGGCGAGTTCGAGTAAGTAATACTGCATGACACCGCGAGGAAAAAACTGAAACACCGAGAATCTTCGCTAATTTGCCACGGCAGAAGGAACGGAAGCCACCCTGCAAGCGAATGAAGGGTGCATCAGTACTGCCAACAAACCTTCCAAAGAAAAACTTTGCCATGAATTCACGAAATAAAACCCAATTTTCCCATAAGTGCTCTTTTATAATCATGCACTGCTACAAAAAATCACCTAGCTCAGCTTTTCTGGTTGTAGTCTGGTTTTAGGGCCTTTGAGTGTGTACATACCTCGAATTTATTTGAAATTGCATTGTGTAGCATTACAACCTACCTTTATATCTGCGGAACACGGAGGCGGTGGGGGTAGTAAAATGCAGACGGCTTTGGCTAAATGTGCGTCTTTAAAACAGTGAAACATTAAAATAGGTGAGATACTAGTGGGCATGCTAGATTTCAAAGATCTTGAAAGGTACTCTAGTTGCTGACATTCCACGCATGCAGTGCTACTCTTTTTCCTAATGAAGCTTATTCAAGTACTTTATAAACAAAATAAGCGTAGTAAAAAATATCGTGTAATCGTCGGAATACTTCTGAACGCTGAGAAACCCGATGAAGCCAATAATAGCGCATATTTTGCACTGCCCACTACGCTATTGGCCTCGAGGAGTTACGGAGTCGCCCTCTATCGGACGCGCCTCGATTGCGTGGTAGGCAGGATACCGCCGCGCGCTCCTCATAAGATTTGCTGTCGGCGCGCTACAAAACGCCTCGCGGAAGCGCTCCAGGACATTTCTGTGCATACTTTCGAAGCGAAATACGTTCTTTACTGTTAAAATAATAATTTTCGACGAACAGAAAGCACAACATAGTTTACAGTCGCTGTCTTTTTGCAGAAAACGGAGCGCCCGCTTCACGCGGTCACCGCGATGGAGACCCTTGAACCGGCTTCTTGCGTGAAATGTAGAGAGTAGCGGAGCGCAAACTATGTGAAATATGTTGTTGAAGTAGACTGCATGTATAACCAAATGGAGCCTCAAGCCGGTGATCGCACAGGTTCGCGGCGACCGACGGAGCTTTTGCATGTATGAGCGTCTGCATGTATGTTCGTACTGATGGTTACGCTTTCGCTACGAGCGTGTTTTGGCGCCGTGTCGCGAACTTTAGGCCACAAAATATGAAAATTTGTGAGCACACAAACAACTATTGTTACGAGGACGCTATCAGAGCAGTTCAAGAAGAATTTTGTTGCAACTACGACTTCAGCGCGCCTATGGCAACTTGTGATGTACCGTGTCGATGATTGAACGCTTTTTTTTTTCGGTCGAAATTCGTTTATGTTTCAATGTCATTTGACATGTTGCCTCGTGCTGCATATTGATCAGTCTTCTAAGCGAGCAATTGCCGCTGCTTCTGTTATTTCAGAGTGTTCGTTTCGTTTGGTTACCACCCAAAGCATGAGAAAATGCGATAATTTTTTTTTAATATACTCCTTAATTATTGTGCATTCCACTGAACTTGCCGCTCTCGACAAATTCATAGAGCAAAGCTTCACCACTTCGATATTGCTGGTGGAAGGAGAAGTGGTCTACGCCAAGGAAACGAAAGAAGATACGTTCGCCGGATTTGTTCTGCAAACGTCGGCTGTGAACCCATGTGAACTTCAATTAGCGGTGAAAGAATGGAGAAGTTATTGCAGCAACCTGCAGCTGCAAAGCAGGGTAACATCAACACGTAAAGAGTGAAATGCAAAATTATAATGCCCAGCATTATTTGGTGAGTTCCCCAGCAATTATGTCAGTTTGTCGTGTCCGAACAGCATAAATAAGTAAGGCTCCAAGAAAATGCATGGGGTTGGAGAGGCCAACCTTGAGTTTGAGAGTGGCGCAAATCAACTTGGGCTTTTCAGCACGTAGTATTTGCGTCATGACAATGCACGATTGACAGAGATTGTTATTGCCAACATAAATGCAGCACACATCGACCGCAGCGTTTTACTCGCTCGCTATGCATTCACCAGCAAACGCTGTGCATAGCTTATGAAGGCGAAAGCCTTCGATACTTCATCAAACGGGAAGATTGACCGATGGCGTCCTACGTCGGCGGCGTCAGCACGAGTAATGCAAAAAAATTACCATCACGTGATCACGTCATCATGACGTCACAGATTGCCCAAATTTGTGACGTCGTTACGAGGTCGCCATGAAGCCTCATAACGTGATGTCACATGATGACGGGTTGCCACGACATAGTAGCTTTGCACAGCCTCCGTGATCGGTGAGTCGATCACGGAGGCAGTGCAAAACCGCGTTAGGTGCAGAAAGTTTTTGGAGTGGGGTGGAGAAAATCAATACATCGACTGACAAGAAGGAGAAGAAGGTGGCTTTCACCTTCCGGTCACCTTAAAGGAATGCATAAGGAACCCTGTGATTTTTTAAGTCCAACGTAGCTAAACAATGACTCGGGTATCTGCAGCCCATATTGTAGACGCTGAGTACGGGGCCGACGATCAAGAGGTCGCACGGGAACGTTCCGTGATGGTACCGCACGAGGTAAAAGGCAGCGAATTTTATATCTTACGGGAGATAAGCACCGTTAGCCTACGGGAAGCGCGCGCGAACGATCGTCTCAGTGCGCGCTTTCTGGTACTCAACATCACAGCACCGACGCCGTAGCGAAGGTCGTCGTCGTGGAAGTACTTGTTGTACACACGACTCGTAGCCTATGACTGCTTGCCGGTTCTTAGCTCTACAACCCACTCTTCACGCAGTTTCTTATCTCACGGGCACCGGTGCACCGTGCAGGCTTACACCGGACTCGATCTGTTGCGTACGTCCGGCATTGCGGCACCGAGCAGCATGTTCATCGCTTTCGGATGCAGTCACTGGTATCACAGTGGGTTCAGTTGTGTTCAAAATGCGAGGAAACCTCCGCATTCGAACAGACCGCAGCGCAGGTGGGGCTTGAAACTCTTTTACAAAGCACGCGGCAGCGCTCTACGAGCAGCCGCCGCGGCCGCTGAGACCGCGTGATCCTGCCAAGCACGTCACGCCGACGGTGGCGCCGGCGTTTCCAGTGGTGGCCCTCGAGGCCAATAGGTGACCCATGAGGTTTCCGAAAGTAGCAGTTAGCTCACAACCTGCCTATTTTTTTTAGAACTAGAAAACAAGCAGTACATCTACTTCAAGTCACGTTCAATTTGAAAACACGCAAAGAACGAAAATATAAATGTCCTACATGCCAACTGCTGTAGGAAACTCCTCAGAAGCTGCTCCGGAAAAGCACGCTTTTTTTTAACGCTCAGCGTACTGCGGGATCGTTAGTTGTCCCTGTCGTTTGAAGTTTCCTGTGCAGCATGCGCCACAAATGGCAATAATTAACCGGTTAAAGCGCGCAAAAAGAGCTGTTTTAGGCGCCGGAAAAATACACGCGTGCGAGCGGACCGTCGTCTGCTAGCGCTGCTCCTTGGACCCCTACAGAGGGCACGCGTGTAATTGTAGCTAGCTTTATAAATATAGGGACCTTACGTTCAATGGTATTTGGACGCCATCTGGCAGGGCATCGGGAAACATGAGCTTGTTCAGAGCCCAGAGCCACTGCCAGGCTTTTTGGTGCGTAGCGTCGCTATTTCAGCGCAGCCTAAGGAACACTAGGGTCTTTCAAATTCAGTATCTATGTATTGTGATGACTAAGAGCAGCACTGGGGCTCGGGTTCGGCTAGCACAAGGACAGCGAGAGGAGAGCAGAAGAAGACGAGGGTAGATAAAGAACAGCCGGCCCAGGAACGGGTGCTGTCTCTCTGTCTGATTCCTTACAATGGCCTCGACACTCGACAGTTTCGCATGTTGTCCATTATTCAGAACTGCGGTGCGAGAAGCGTCAGCGTTTCGGGATGGGTCTGCGACCAAGACAAAACAGCCAATGTCGTCCCCCAGATCCACCATCGGGAAACATTCAAGCGGAGCCCGAGCGACTCACAGCGACATTGCCAAAACCGTCCACCAGAGGAAAATGAAACCACTTTCTCTGCAATGTCGCAGCGTGGCCGAGGTTGTCGACCACCGCGACACGCCGAATGTCGCCCTCCAGAGATACCTTTGGCAGCACCACAAAACAATGCTCAGCGTCGTAAAGACAGACCGCCGAGGCACAGCCACTTTCGTCCTCCTGACGCATTGCCACAGATGACGATGCAGAACCTGCACACCTCTTTCAGGTGCAGCCAGACCTACAGCAGCGAAGCTTTAGATGACCACAACCACCTCTAGAGACATGACATTTCGCGCTCAATCATCTATACTTGCAGCGTGGCCGAGTGTGATGACTAAGAGCGGCACTGGGGCTCGGGCTCGGCTAGCACGAGGGCAGCGAGAGGAGAGCAGAAGAAGACGAGGGTAGATGAAGAACAGCCAGCCCAGGAACGGGTGCTGTCTCTCTGTCTGATTCCTTACAGTATTTACAATTGAAGGAACACACCACCTATTACTTACTTATTGATGTTGCGCCTCATATATGCGTAATAATATGGCGATAGCAATTATATGGACACTCTCGGCTGGTTTTCGCCGTCGCCGTCATGTCCCCTATATGTATATGTATCTAAATATTCATAAAAACCTCAAAGAAAAGTAATTCAGAAAAATGTTTCCGACGCGCGGCATCGAACCAGGGACCTCTCGCTCTGCAGCGCGCGGCGCTAACCGCTCAGCCACGAAGGCGAACGTCCTTCAACGTTCAAACGGCGAGCTATTTATATACAGCGAGTTTTCAGCGTGTTTTCAGCATTACCAGCGAGATGGCGCAAAGGCCGCGCTCAGTGGGGTGGGCGCCCGTTCGTCGCGACGCGCGCTCTCAGGCGCGCACTTGCCCGAAGGGGGGGGGGAGGGGAGAGGGTAGATGCCCGTGCGCGCGCGCGCTTATCTCGCGGTGGCGAGGAACGGGGCTTTCGCCGGAACGATAGCGTTGTAGTTACCGGGTGCGCGAAGGTCACATCGCTTCAGTCCCCCCCCGTTTGCGAAAAGAGCACGCTTTTCAAACACAGCGAAGTAACAACTGTGACACTTGTTAGTTCGCGCTCGTCTGTACATGTGAATACGTTTCGTGCGTCGTTTTTAAATGCGAATGCATTTCTTAGTCGGGCTATGCCAGGCGCATCCGGCGGCGTCCGCGGAGGAAGAGGAGGAGGATAGGTTGAGGAGGTGTCCGCGCGCTGGCAGGTGTTATCTCTCCGCTCTCACTCCCTCTCCCATAGCAACAGCTGCGGGCGCGCGCGCTTATCCTCGCCCCTAGCAACCGGAGCATGTAGTGCGAGAGAGTGTAGGAGAGGGTAGGTGCAGTGCTCCGCCGCTCCTCCTCTCGCCGTTCGCTCTCTCTCCTCCCTGCGCCTCACTCTCAACCGTTCGCTGGCTGGGCGCCTCTCAAGGCGATGGCAGAGGTCGGCGTCGGCGCAAGAAATGCATTCGCATTTCCTCACGATTCCCTTCGGGGAGGTGGGGGGCATTTTTTTTGTTTGAGCAGCGCGTTAAGTGTCGAGCTGTGAATGTTCTCAGTTCGCTCTCGTCCTGTGCGTGTTGTTTTCGTGCGTCATGTGTGCGGGAGCAGCGCGCTGTACGTTTCGACCTGCTTGCCATTCGTCGCTTGACATTCCAATTTGTTGCTATCGCATTCATTGCTTCGCCTTGTGGCGAAACAGTGACTTTTAGTTTTTAGATCGACAATGTTCACAACTTCTGAACGCAGCCACTTGTTCAAGTGGCTGGGCGTTCAGCAAGTGCTTAAACTTTGGCCGGGTGGCTGAATCGGGTGACAGACAGACAGATAGAAAGACAGGCAGACCAAAATTTATGCGTTGAAGTATCCCAACAAAGACTATCGTCGTTAAAAAAAAGGAGATAGAGACAGTAAATTCACTGCAGTGTGCGGAACTGCACCGCAAGTTAGAGGCGTTCGCCCAAGCCCGTCGTCCTCAAAAGCGCAACACTGCTTTCACTGCCTTGTGGGCCATCGAGAGATGTGGACGGTGCTGTATAGCACCTGCACTGAAAGTGCCCGATAATCCATTCGCCGGACTTGTCTTTCCGAGGCAAAACGAGGACAGTGGCACTGCAAGTGTTCGATGTTTTCTTCAGGCCCGCAAACATCACATACCGCACTGTAAGTAACTCCGATTAACGTTGTGTATGCCTTCGTGAAAGCAAATCTCGACCAAAGGCGATAGAGAAGCGAAGCTTCGCGTCGATGAAGGCCGGTTGGAGGTTGCAGTTGCAGTGAAGGGTTCAATTGATGCAGTATGATATTGTTACTGCGTACGCAGTAAAATACGTCTTATGTGTGGTGCGATATGTCTTGAGTGCGGTGCGGCCAGTTGTCGAATCTGCCTCGCAGCGTCTGTTCTTGAAATCGGAATAGAGCGATGTTTGCTTCCTAGTTTGATGTGCGAGCAGCATTATCTGCTGAATCATTTCCACTGATACCACAATGTCGAGGTAACCACTGAAAGTAAAGGTCGTGGCCTTTTTGTGTGACGTGGGGGTGAAGTGTGACGCTTTCATACATCAACTGTTCGTGGCATGCGTGTCAGAGACTGACCGCAAGCACTCTAACGTTGGTTTTGAGCCAGAAAACACTGCCAATTTACTTGGTCTTTCTTCAGAATCAGTGAATTCCAGTGCACTGCGCATAGCCGCGAGTTCTGCCGCCGTAGGCGTCGTCGCATGTGAAGTCTTAAGACGCAGAGTTACCCCTTGTGATGGTATAAGGACCGCTCAACCAGAACCGGACGCGGTGTGTGCAAGGCAACAGTTACACGTGTAATGGGGCGAGAACATTAAAACAGCAAGAAAGAGGAGCACGTGTGGCATTATACAAGTCCCTTATTTGCAAACGTCATGAGCTACAACACTGTTTAGCCAGCAATCCTTCATAGTGTACAATGGGATTGAGATGTAAGCAAGTTGGTGAGGATTCATGGCTGGTGTAAAAAAAAAAACTTCGGAAACTGAGCGAGGACTAAGAAACAGCGGATACAACACGAGCGTGTTTTTCAACTGACGATGTTGTTGAAAGAAGAGCTGACAATAATATTATCTACGCACGATCTTACGCAAAAAACAACTCATGTTGACACTCTTGGTTTGAGTGTCATCACGAGTTGTTTTTGTGCTTAGCAAGAGCATGCGCAGATATCATTTAAGGTGTTTCAATAAACTTTTGTGTTGAACGTTACGCTCCCCTTGTGTCCACTCTTTCTTAGTACTTGTTCATTTTGCGTCGTTTTGCTTGTACGAGCTACGCTTCATAGTACAGTTGATTTCATGGCAGGGGTGTCTTATAGTAGCACACTACCGTAAAATCAATAAAGCCTTGTAGGTGTGATAATGTGCCGGAGCGAATTCTGAGAATTGTATCAATGCCGCTGAGATTCAATTCAGTTCAGTTTATTACCTTAAAGGCCCCCCCTTTCTTGGAGGGGCATTACTGAAGGAGTGGGTATTTATTCTGGTTAACAATAACCAGTGAACGTAGTTTTTAGTGTTGAAGATGATCAATAATACGGTCTTGAAAGGCAGATGATGAGGCGATGGTGACGATATACCGGGGAAGGCCGTTCCAGTCCGTGGCTGCTCGAAAAAAGAAGGATGCAGAAAAAGTAGTGGTGTGCGATGATGGGCGGGCAACCTGAAATGGATGACTGGTTCGATGAGATATGCGTGGTGCGGCTGTTATGTAAGGTGGTTGGTTGAGCGAAGAATGAAATAATTTGTGATAAAGCACGAGAGTTGCAGTGTGGCGACGCAAAGAAAGGGGTGGAAGTCGAGATTTCGCTTTCAAAGATGAAACACTGATATCGTATGAGTAAGATGAGTGAATGAATCTGGCGGCACGATTTTGTACCGCTTCTAATGCATTGATTAAATACGCTTGATGTGGGCTCCATATGGCAGATGCATATTCTAATTTCGGTCTAATTAATGATTGATACGCAAGTGATTTTACATGTGGTTGAGCTAGGCGGAGATGGCGCTTGAGGAAACCAAGTGCTTTATTGGATGCTGAAATTATATTAGCGATGTGGGTGCGACATGATAACTCATCAGACAAGGTTATTCCAAGATATTTATAAGATGGTACTGATTCAATTGGGGTGTTAACGATGGAATACTGGAAACGATATGGACTGTGGCGACGGGAAAAAGACACAAGTTTACATTTAGAAGGATTAAGGGTCATTAACCATGTGTTACACCAATTAAGCAAGCTATCAATATTTGTTTGGAGATCTAGGTGATCATGCGGGTTAATGATAGGTTGATAAATGGCACAGTCGTCGGCGAACATGCGAATGCTGCAGGATATATGATCGGGTAAGTCGTTAATATATATTAGGAATAGGAGGGGACCAAGAACAGATCCTTGGGGAACGCCTGATGTGACTGGTAGAGGGTTAGATAGATGACCATTAACAAAGACTTACTGTGAACGATTAGTGAGAAATTCTTCAATCCATTGAAGAATGTAAGGCTGTAGGTGAAGCTGTGAAAGTTTTAGCAAAAGGCGTCGGTGAAGAACTTTGTCAAAAGCTTTAGCATAGTCTAGAAAAATTACGTTGGTCTGTATGTTACGGTCAAGGTTAGTGTGCAAGTCGTGAAGAAAGAGTGCTAATTATGTTTCGCAGGAGAGGCCTTTACGAAATCCGTGTTGTGATGGATGGAAAAAATTACAGGAGTCTAAGAAACTTACGATTTGAGAGTAGATGACGCGTTCCATGATTTTACAGGGTACACTGGTTAATTAAATGGGGCGGTAGTTCAAGGGTGAGTTTTTTTACCCGATTTGTATTCTGGAACGACCTTCCCCATTTTGCAGTCATCTGGAATGATTCCTGAGGTGAGTGACTGCGAAAAAATCAAAGCTAAAATGCGGCACAAATTGATTTAACATTCTTCAATAGCTTAGAATTGATTGAGTCCATACCTGCTGATGATGAGAGTTTCATGTTATTGATTACGGATGCGGTGCCTTCTTCGAAAAACGTGATAGCTGGCATGAATTCTTCTATGTTGACTGATGGTGAATGTGAAGGTGCATCAAGTTCTTTAGTGAAGACAGACGCGAATCCACTGTTAAATATTTCGCCACACTCATGGTCTATAACTGGTTCGTGTGAGTCGTTTGTCAGTGTGATGTCTTGAGTGTATTTTGCATTTAAAACTTGCCAAAATTGCCGGGGGTTACTGGTTAGTAGCTTTGGTAAGTCATTGTGATAAAATGAATGCTAGGCGTTCTGAACCTCTACTAGATATGACTTTTCTACTTCGAAATATTTTTCCCAGTCAGTCCGGGTGTCACGGCGTTTGGCCGAACGAAACAGCCGTTTCTTTTTTATTTTCTAGCCGTTTCAAATGTACAGAAAACGATGGCTTATTGTTATTAGCATGAAATGTAACCCTCGAAATGAACATGTTAGTGAGTACGCTTCATTTATTTTTGAAGATTGACCAGTTTCCATGTATTGTGCGAGTGTAAAACAACGATTTGTACTCGGAAAGAAAGGTGTTAAGGTCTTCAGTTATTGCATCGTAGTTTCCCCTATCGTAAAGGCAGATTGCTTTGGCGGATGTGAGCTTTGGTGGGGAACTGAATGAGAATAGAGCATGTGTGATTTTATGGTCGCTGATTTCTGGGAGGTAACTAATAGATGAAAGGTTCTCAGGACTGTTAGTTAGTATGAGGTCTAGGATGTTTGCTGTTTCTTGTGTAACGCGTGTTGGTTCCGAGACTAACTGACTTAGGTTAAAATTTAAACATACGTCAATGAAGTTTTTAGCCTCAGCATGACATGTTAATGAAGAAATGCCTAGATTATGCCATTCGATGTCCGGGTAATTGAAGTCACCGAACAGAAGGATGCGAGCGTTGGGGTAAGTGGCAACGAGCTGTCTTAGGCTATTGTTCAGGTGTCTACAGAAGTCTGGATTAGTCTGTGGTGGTCTATAACAAACGCCAAGGAGCACTGTTACGGGAGGAGCGTGACAAATGCGCCATAATGATTCGATGTCGGATGTGACGTGCACAACAGAACATGTAATACCTTGGTGAATTGCGACAAGAACACCACCCCCTCGAGTACCTTTTCGGTCGCTTCGATATACGCGGCATTCGGGTAGGTCAGTGAGGATTTCAACGTCTGAAATGTTATCCTTCAACCAAGTTTCAGTTAGTACCAGTATGTTGCTGCCCGGATGACGAAACTACGTTCGATAAGCGTTCGCGCTTTGGAAGGAAACTGCAGATGTTAGTAAATATCACAGAAAATGAGAGGGGTTTGGGAAGTGCGGCGCGTTGTCGATTTGAAGGTGCATGATGACAGGACGATTGCTATGCGATTTCTTTAACCCTGTTAGACGACTTATCGAAAAACATAACGCTTCGGACCGATGTGTAGGGTTTTATACCGCAAAGAAAACTTTGGAGATTTATCCTTTGCAAACGCAATTAGTTGTTTCCGCGCGTGTCGAACGGAGAGCGAAAAGTCCTCGCCAAAGCTGAAGTTAGTATTTTTCAGTTTCCGGCCGTTTGATAAGATCGAGTTCTTGGTTTTGTAACACGCGAATTTCAAGATTATGGGACGATTTCTACCGAGCGAATGACGACCGAGGCGATGAGCTCTTTCGAAATCACGAGGTACTACGGTTATTTCTAGATTTTTACGGCAGAAATCGGCGATTACATTTTCGGAATCGCTCCACGTTTCGCTGTCGATAGGGTCAGAGATGCCATAGAAGATAAGGTTATTTCGACGTGATCGGTTTTCCGCATCGTCGAGGTGGTCTTCCAGTACTTCGATTTTGCGAGACATGTTACATGCGTCTATCCGCATCTTTTCAATGTCGTTTCGGAGAGGAATAAGTGCCTGGTAGTGTGCCTCTAGGTCGGCCATTCGTTTACATAAATCTGTTAATGTGCTATCAGTGCTATTTAGCTGAGATTTGAGGCTCTGTACTTCAACAATTACTTTGCATTGGCCTGCGGCTATTTTCTGAAGTTCCGTCAGCACGGCATCGTTTCCGCTAGGGCCAGGGTTAGCTTCAATATCTCCTGATAACATGAGCAAGGAATGAATAACGGAAACACAATCGGCGGCAATGGCGATGCAGCACCGTGGGCTCGGGAACTGCACCAAGACGTAATTGCTATATTTTTTCGCAAATATCATGTAGGATCTACTAACCTGCATCGCAAAGATTAGCGGGTTAGCTGACTGCGTTGAGGTGCCGTCACAGAGCCCACGGGGCGGTGCCGGCTGTGGGTGCGCTTTTATATGCGTCGAGGCTGTCGACGTCGATGATGATGTGGCCGTCCATGGTGCTTTTGGTTCCGGTAGCCACTGCTCTCTAGGCGGCACGGTCATCCCGGGCCGACTGTTCTTGAGCGACAGGTGGTAGCATCCTGACGCTGCTGCGGAACACGGCAGTGCGCACTCCGGTGACGCACCGGCAAAGATCCGCGCCGAGGTCAGCAGTAGCTGGCTGGTGATCACACGGACGATCGTCTGCATCGCAAAGATTAGCGGGTTAGATGGCTGCGTTGAGGTGCAGTCACAGAGCCCACCCTGGGTCACAGATGAGACCTACCATGGAAATGGGCTATAATTGGTGGTTCACTCATGATTTTCATAGCACCAATTACCTTCTTGATTACAAATATTTGTTGCATTGCAAAATTCAGCAATGCATAGCAATTTGCATCAGTTGTTAGAGAGCCGCTGGTGCTCATAGCTGCACAGCGATGAACTTGCCATTTTGAGTATCATCTTCAAAGTCAAATATGTGAGCGAATCAGTACAACACGTTGAACTCACCAGCTGTGAAGTACATCTGAAATGAATGGATATAACTGGTATAAATTCGGTTTAATGTGTGTGTCTGAAACACTTACGTAACAATTAAATTTATGGTCTTAGGGCTCTGGAGCACCGAGAAATTAATTTTTCTACCATAATTCCGCATACAATGCACAAATTGGCAATGTTATATGGAGCATTTTTTAGTAACAGGAAAACAGCGTTTACAACTTTTACATTTTTCTCATTGATACTTTTGCTGTGTGGTTTGCCACCATAAATGTTAGCATTGAAGCATTGCTGCGTGTCTAATGTAAAACTGAGGTGAGAGAGTCTAAGTGCTGAGGAAACTCTACCTCTCCTTTATCTTTTTTTCTTTTTCAATGTCTCTCTTCTATTAACTTTTATTCTTCTTACGATATTGCCTTGCACAGTGTAGCCGACAGTCTAACAAATGAATAACCTGCCGTTCTTGCCATCGATTTCTTCTTTCTTTGTTCCATCCTTCCTCCAGATTTTCGTTTTAAAATAAGTGCAAAATAGACACATGACGTTCAGTAGTCGTAGTGTTGCCAACTACACAAACAGTGAAAACCTTCGCATTTTAACCGACCAAATTTGCGCTGCATTTGTCAGCGACGTCGCAGAAAAATGAGTCCCAGTTTCAAGCTGACTCCTCAACCACTGTCAGTAAAATACAACAAATCAACAAAACAAAGCATCCTACAGAATAGATTAGATGCATATAACAGCACAAGCTTTGCCAATTTGCGACTGAGCATTCTGGTGGCGCGTGTGCCAGTGTCTGCTGTTTTCCGATGCTGTACTGCAGTAAATATTCATATCTACCAAAAAGAAGCACGAATGTAGCAAGCTGGCAAGCTGCCTCAGCTTTTATTTTCTTTGTCTTAGAGAGGAAAAAGTGCACAACGCAGAATTGTTATCGAGAAGTCTTTACTTAGCAATATTCTGCACCTTGATTCTGTACGACAGCTGCGCGGCGAGTGAACAAGTACCCCCAGCGCAGTTCATGTCTGCATCCGTTTTAAACGCTGGAAAATCGAGGGCGCACGGTTATGCCACAAGTCGACAAGTGAGGATAAACAGAAACAAATCAAGTATGAGAACTTCGGTAAAATGAAAACAAACTTGGCCACAGTACACATATGCCCAAATGACGGTGCGATAAACGTGGCCTTTGGTTTCTGTTTTTTCTGAAAGCATGCCGCTTCATTCGTGCTTTTTGGCAAGAAATGATATCGCACAAACTATCCTTAACCAAGGCACACTTGAACTTCGATTAACTGGCCGTAAGAAACAAGCATTGTCCTCATAGTAGTCTCCACTCGTCCATTAGGCAGCTCACATCGTTGCTATGTGCGCCTGATGCCCCACTCTATTGTTAATTTTGGTTTTTATTGTACACTCCCCGCGACGCACATTGCAAAACCGGCACCTGCCTGGTGTCTGAGCGACAATACGGACCAGCCAAGAGAAAAAAGAAGCATTACTTACTGTTCGGGTTATGGACTGTACCGAGCAAGCAGCGTGTCCAATCATCCTGCTTGGTATTCGCACCAGCAATCTCGCTCGAGACCTCAAAACATCACAACACCATCGCGCTCGCAATATTTGTTCATCCACCATCGCAACACGCCGTTCACGTCCAGCGTCCAGAACACTGTCAAACTGCCAGCACAAAACACGCATACACACGCCGACACCACTCGGAAATTCGGAAAAGACCGTGACATGGCAACAGAACAAAAACGTGAAGACAATGACAGCGTGCGTGGCGGCCCACCCTAGCCTCCGCTCTGCGGCTTTCTTCTCTCGATTTTATAAGACGAAACCGTTAGATGCCTCACCGAACGCGAAAGTTTACCGTCGGTGTCCAACCTGGGCGGTGTCTCGCCTCCCGCGGCGTCGGGGTCGAGCGATGCAAAAAATCATCGCGAGATGATGTCATCTCGTGATGAGGACAAATCGCCAAAGTTTCTGACGTCATTATCACGTCATCGTGACGTCACGGTGACGTCTCGTGACCTAACGCTACATCATGGCATCATTCGATCGAATCGAACCTTGGTCAAAGGTGGTCCGATCACGGGCGCAGTGCAAAAACCAGGTGAGCTGCCTCTTGTCTTCGGAGGCAGTGCAAAACCACGTTAGGCTCAGAAAGCATTGAACGTGTGGCGGGGCAGCATGAGTGAATCGGCTCAGGAGAGAGGCAAGACGGCTTTGGCCTTCGAGTCATCTTAAGTGAATGCATGAGGGACCATGTCAGTTTTTTTCTTTCCACGCTCGCGAAGGCGGTGCATGTGTCGTAAAGATTACGTATCACGTGTCACTGCTCTCCCGCTTAGAGCGCCAACTTGAGAAGAGTCATGGCTATTTTCTTTTCGTCAGGCCTCCCTGCAAAGAGGATTTTATACAGTAGGCAGAAGCGTGCCGCATCTGTGCAGTTCCTTTTCCAGTACCTGATTGAGAGTGTGCGCACAATTCGACCTCTCGCATTTGGTAATTTTTTATGACAGCCTTTCAACATCACTTCGAAACAGCCATCCATAACAACCAAGCAAATGAAAATGTTTTCGTATTCTAATGTCATATGAATATGCTTTGTGATCCGTTAGAATATTTTCACCCCTCCCCGTTGTGGCAACCTGTTTCAGAATGTGGACTGCAATTTGTTCTAAGGAAGTGGTCAGCAGTTTATTTCAATAAAGACGAAGAATGCAAGGGGGTTTATTTGATGACGTCTGGCAACTGGCAGGAAGCCGGCACAGCGAGGGAACAGTCTAACAGGCTCGGCACCAACAGCTCGTGAACAGCGCTCGCGCGTCGCACAGAGCGAGCGTCCCACTGGCGAATCCTTTGCTCTTTCACCACTACACTGGAAGCTGTAATAGTATCAAATGGTTTTCGGAGAGATGTGGCGGCATATTCTGATGAGAAACTTTCGTAATGTAGCAAATTTGGGTAGTTGGAACATGTTCCATGATGTTCAGCGCAAAATAAAAAAGGACACGAAAACAAATTACACCATCTCCCACTACAGAACCCTGTGGGGATGCGAAGCAGCGCTGGTGTTCACTTGTGTTTCCATTTGTATGTTTCCGTGTATGTTTAATCTGTGTGTGGAGTGGTGTATCAGCGGTGCTGCTTACGTTGCTGTCACAGCTTACGCTACCGATGCCGCTACAACTGGCGCCAACGTTCACATCCATAGCGCCGTTGAGAAGGAGAGTGCAACGGAGCGAGCGCGCGCCGCATTATATACGAGCGCACGCCGTATTATATACGGACGCACAGCTGTGCCGGAGTCAGAGAAACGCGGTAGGAGAAACGAAGCGGAGGCAGCGCTCACGCCACCTCCTTCACCCCACCTCCTCGCGCTCACGCGAGGAGAGGAAAGAGTTGGCGCATGCGCAGTGGGGAGCGGACGGTTGCCAAGGGCACGGACACAGCCCCGAGCAAAAAGCTGCTTCGCATCGAAAAGAAAGTACACGACACAAGCGCTCTCACTGATGCTGAGGTTTGAAATCAACAGCATACGTGATTAGATGCTTGGTCGGAGGTTTATAAGGTTTTGTTAATGCCTTCTTTTCTGTTTATATATGCCGCGTTTTTTGCCAGTTAAACATTCCGCAGCGCTTATGTCGTGTACATTCTGGTTTCTTCGTGTGCTTTTTTGGGCTGACCGTCATGATGAACTTTCGCCCTCACAAAAAAAATTTCAAGAGGTGGGCTGTGAAAAAAAAGTGAAGATTTTGTCTTGCGTCAATAAAAGAAATGATTATTAAAGCTGCTTGCGCCCAGCTCGAGTTTTCAGGGCGTAAAGACTTTAGGAAGGGAAGCGTTCACTTTCAGATGAAGTACCATTCAACGCTGATGGAAGTGTGGTGGAATTATTTAGGAGTGAAAAGAACAAACCCACGTTTACAGAGTAGGCCGAAAAAATGCAGTTTAGGCGAATGTAGGGCGCGGAGTTTTAATTGAGAAAAAAAAATAACAAAGAGCGACAGGCATAATAGAAAGATCTAACAAAACAAACATGCTTAGTGTGGGGGTGGCATATAGCTCCGTAGTGAAAAGGAAATCTGGGGTCGTTTGTGGCGAATAATTGCAGCCTGTGTGGAAATCAGCGCATGAAACTAGAAAAAGTGGAGAGAAATAAGTTTGAAGTGTTGCTTACTTTTATTTTTTCTCACTAGTAATGCTTAGTGCTCAGCTACTCATGCCGGTGATGACGGTTGGGAAGCAAACCACGTGATACCTAGTTTACCTTGCTGCCTTTCCCGCCTTTCCCTTTCCTTGTCTCCACCGCTATGATAATGTCCCTCCGGGCTCTCATAATGTCCCTCTAGGTACGCGACTATCCCTCAACGCCTTTCAAATATGACGCTACTAGAAATCATCAGAATTGCTCTCCTGTGGTAATACCCTTCCTCACCTCTGGACCCTCTCCCATCACATGCAGCCAAGAAACGTCTAGATGGTTGTGCCAAGAACGAATGATCAGAAAACACACTATTCGGACGCATTACAGCGAGCATTCAGCGAAGTTGGTTCTGATTGTTTAAGGGGGCTGTTATTTGATGTAGTTAGATAAATTAAGATAATGTTCCCACTTGAAAAGCCAATGTAAACGCTAAGCAGGAACATTGAAAGCTGCGAAAAATTACATGGTGAAATTCAATTTCCCTACTTAAACAAATGAACAAGTTCTTTTCTTGCATGAAATTCTGTGTGATATCAAGGTAAACATCAGTATTTCGGTAATTTAAAAAGGATCACGGGCAAGAAAATTTGAAATGGCCAAAAAAAATGCAATAAGACAGTGTCTTTTTCCCGAGTCCCGATATTAAGACACAAATTGGTGAAGCTTCCAGTAAGCCGCGCCAGCCTTGAAACAGCAAGACTGGATGATCTGAAGACTAATCTCCTTGCTTATAGGTTGTTTTAGTCCTTATCTGCGCGATGAGGGTTGTTTCTAGGTTGCTTCCAGGTCGTTGCAAGGCTTTAGCTAGGCGATGCTAGTTTGTTTTACGTCGAATCTCAGCGTAGAGAGGTTTGAGGGCACGTCATCGTTAGCGTAGTCCTTCCGTCGAGTCGGAGTCTTCTCGCAACTGCTGTTGCCGTTCCGGTTCCCCTAGTATTCTCTCGTTGTACGTACTCGGGGTCTTCGGCTCGCCACCGTCGCTTCGCAGCCATTCGTTGGACCAATTTTAGATGCGCTGCAGCTTATGGCGGAGTTCAATCCGGTGGTGGTGAGCGCATGCAGTTACTGCGCATGCGCAAACCCTCTCCACGCACCTCCTCTCCAACGCACCCCTCTCTCTCCTCTAGACATCCCTCCCGCGGCGTTTACACCCCCCATTGCGAACGCGCGTCCCCTCCCCCCTCTCCCTCCTCTCCTACGCTCTACTCTCTCTCGATTCGCAATGCCGACGCAGGCAGCGTCTCCTAGCGATTTTCTTGGATTGAAAAAAATTCAACATCTCCCGCTAAAGGGAACGATGTGTGGATGCGAAGCAGCGGGGAGATGATTAGCTTGAGTGGGAGGAACTTCGCCGCTCTCATTTCACGGCAGCGGTCCAGGGCGCTCATCGCGGCGCTGCACAGGAGAGAGAATGAGGCGCGCGCGCTTCGTCATTTTCATACCGCGGAACTACCGTGGCGCCCCCAGTCGTGCGTGCGTGCCGCTCCGTAGAGGATTCCTAGAGGAGAGGACGGGGGGACCGTAGGAGAGAAGAGAGAGGGGGAGGGGACGCGTATGCACTTTGGGGATGTGGGACGCCGGAGCCGCTCCGTAGAGTAGATGATTCCTAGAGGAAAGAGGGGGGGGTTGAGCGTAGGAGAGGGGACGCGCATGCGCTGTGGGGGGGGTGTGGGACGCGGGGGCCGCTCCGTAGAGTAGAGGATTCCAAGAGGAAAGAAAGGGGGTGAGCGTAGGAGAGAGAGGGTGAGGGGACGTGCATGCGCTGTGGTGGTGTGGGACGCGGGAAGGAGGGACGGACTAAGCCCCCCTCCAAACACATGCAAGCAAGATCAAGGAATGGGGTCAACCTAGGCGACAGACACCACCTGCCTAGCCATTGCTAAGCAGCCTCTCTGTGCTCTCGGCCATGACTCTGATGACTGTAGTAGTGGTTGACGGCCTTCATATTACTACAGTGTTCTGGTTCGAATAATGGGTGCTTCTCTACTTCATGAAAGTGGCCGGACGCGGGACGCGGGACGGCGGACGGGGGACGCGGGACGCCGGAGGGACAGACAAAGCCCCGAGCATAAGATGCTTCGCATCTAAAACCGACTGCTCGCGCTTTTTTTTCCTGCACAACCGTTCACTGGCCACCCCGTATATATTGGCACTCGGATCTTGACCTGCAATGTAGTGCCGGTGGGAGATTTCTCCTGTGTGTTGTTGAACAATAAAAATTCGCAGCATGCGCGTTAATTAAAAGCGGACTGCGGGTCCATGTGTCCAATTGGAGTCCTCTATCTCTCATTACCCATTAGCAGCGATTGGCATGTTCCAGTAGGAAACACCGGTCCATCACTGCGTGATTTGCGCCTCCCCAGGTTTCTCTTCTGCGCAACACCGCGAAGAGCGCCAGCGTCAACGCCACCGCCGGTGAAAGCGTTAGCGCCCGCTGCTTCGCATCTGCACATGGTTCCCTTTAGCGGGAGATGGTGTAATTTTTTTGTTTTGCCTTCTTATTTTTAGTGGAACTTGTGTATAGTGGAAATTAACCAGTTGCTGTAACTCATACCCGTTTACGATGATGCTCGTTTCTTTTTTTTTTCATGGAGTGAGGTTTACGAGGAACGATTTGTTAAAGAGCTACCTCTTTAAGACTGAAATTTAGCAACTTTGTATAACAGAAACAAAAAAGAAAAGAAAATGCAATGCTGAATAAGTTGTCAGCAGTATACCCAATAGCAAAAAAAAAAAGAATAGACAGGAAAGCAATTTCGTTAAAGTGAATATTGGAAACTATTTAGCTTCTGGTATATTGCGAGATACTCGTGATGTACATACAGGGTACCAAGCCTTATACAAACACAACAGGAATAATGCGTTACCCATAGGGTAAACGCAGTTTCTGAAAAGCAAAAGTGGGACAGCTTGAATTTTTATTTGCGCTTCGCAAACTAGAACGCCCGCAAGCGCTTCATCTAAGAGCCCTGATGCAGGTACCTTCCTTAGGTCAGTTAACTCCTTTGTCGAACCCAGCACATGTGCATCTGTCTGGACATCCATAGATTGGTCCACCCTCCTGATCCTGCGTGCATGTCTGGAAACGTGGACGAAAACCAAATAGTCATTAGTTGCAACGAACACAATATACCCTATTTTATTTAGTGGGTATGCATTTCCTTGAAAATGCATCTTCACCTCTCACGCACTATAGGAATGATTCAACAGACAACACTGTATACATTGCAGTGTTATTGTTAATATTAGTAGTAGTATTATCATTATATAAGCTCTCACTTCGTGTGAATGTGAGCACTTCTTTGAAACCATAATCTGGAACACAAAAACCTTTGCCATCGAGCTTAGTCATCCTCACTCAGGTAACCACGGATTCAAAGTCACCACCACTTCTAAATGTCAAGCATTCTTCCACGTAACCTAGAACCTTAACAGTACATTTACCTAAGGCGTCCTCTAAACTTTTGTTACTCTTGCTAATGTAGAAATCACTAAGAAGGAGATAAATCTTAGAACGAATGCGAGTTCCTGAATTCTGCTTATAAATGCTTCCCTTCCAGCCAAACAGCATCGAGATGCTTTCTAGAAAAGCCGACTATATAACAAATTTTAATCAGTTATCACTTTATATAGCAGGTGTTTATATATGATGATCACTTTATATAGCAGGTGTTTGTGGAATCGTTGCCATCGGGAAGCAGCCCTTGAATTTCATTAGGGTGTGTTTGATCTGTTCTTGTTAATGTTTCACAAGGCTCTTGGTTGGCATTGAAATCTTGTTCGGCTAATCAGATCATTGGTGAAAATTGAGTTGCATGCGCGAGAAATAAGGCATTGATAGCTTCCATGATGTGATCCACATAAGTGATCGTGGTTAATGTCTCTGGCACCTGGTTGGGGACCAGCCGGGCTTCTTGGACACAGCTATACTACGTGAGTTGTTTCTGCAGCGCCTTCCATCTAACGTCTGAATGGCTCTTGTGCCAGTTCAGCATAAGTCTCTGCCGGGGTTGGCAGAACGAGCTGACGACATGATGGACGTTGCTCCGGCACTCATCAACGCTGCCCGTCCTGCCCCGGTTTCGGAAGTAGATTCCCTTCGAAAAACGGTAAAAGATCTCGCAGCTCAAGTAGCCAACTTGAGCTGCGACATCTTCAAAACACTTGCAACTTCAATGACCAGCCTTGTCCACATGGACAGCCTCTCATGTCGCCTTCTCCGCCACGACCACTCTACCAGCCTGAGCGCAGTTTTCCAACACAGAAGCGATGCTACTATCGCCTACGTTTTCGTGCCGCGGCTCGCCGGTGTCTGTCACCCTGTTCGTGGCACATGGGAAAAGGCTCAGGCCGATCGTCAATAACAGCGCCGGGCGATCACGGCCAATCATCAAGCCGCCTTTTCTACATAACCGACCGAACTACAGGACTACGCTTGCTGGTGGACACTGGGGCAGAGGTCAGCATAATTCCTGCTTCTAAAGCTGACCGGCGTCTCCGCGAAAAGTGATCAGCGATCAACTCCTCTGTCTGCGCAAGTTACGGACAGAAGTCTCTGACTCTCGATCTCGGTCTCAAGAGAAGATTACAATGGCTCTTTTGGATAGCTGACGTCCATTATGTCATCTTAGGAGCCGATTTCTTGAGACATTTTCATCTGCTCGTAGATATAAGCCGCTGTCGCCTGGTCGATAGCATTACCGGTTTGTCGGTCAACGGTTTTCTTTCACAAGCCATGGCCCTAAACCCCACTTTCGTGAAGCTACCTACTTCGCCGTATACAGCTCTACTCAAGGAGTTTCCGGAGATTACTACGCAGTCTCCGATGGATAAGCCCCCTGAACACTCTGTGGCCCATTGCATCGTTAACACCGGGCCACCTGTTCATTGCCGCCCTCGCCGACTCGGCCCTGACAAACTTCGAGTTGCTCGCAATGAGTTCGAGCACATGTTGCAATTGAAAATTATTCGTCCGTCATCAAGCTCGTGGTCGTCGGCGCTGCACATGGTTCCAAAGAAGAACAACGACTGGCGGCCCTGTAGTGATTATCGTGCACTCAATGCGGTCACCGTTCCAGACCGTTACCCGTTACCCACTATTCAGGACTGCACTGCGTTTTTAACCGGCACAACAGTATATTCGAAGATTGATCTCCTGAAAGCTTATCACCAGATCCCCGTTGAGCCTTCCGACATCCCCAAAACTGCTATAACTACCCCATTTGGCCTTAGGAATATTTAAGAATGCCTTTCGGTTTGCGCAACCCAGCTCAGACATTTCAGCGCTTTATAGACGAAGTCACCAGGGGTCTTCCATTTTGTTTCGCCTATATAGATGACTTTCTCGACGCCAGCAAGGGCACCGAAACACACAAGGCACATCTACGCCATCTTTTCAATCTACTGCGGTACTACAACCTGGTCATAAATGTTGAAAAATGCCAGTTTGGCGTCTCCGAGATCGCATTCCTCGGACATCGCATCACAAAAGAAGGCATCACTCCTCTCCCTGACAAAGTTGAGGCCATCATCGACTACCCCCCACCAAAGTCCGCACGCAGTCTGCGACGTTTTCTCGGACTTATAATTTTTTTATCGCCGTTTCATCCCGACATGCTCTACACTGCTGAAGCCTCTTGAAGCACTACTGTCTACTTCGAACGCTGAGTCGGCCGCTCTTCCCTGGGACACGGTCGCTGATGAAGCCTTCGCCGCCGTTAAGACCAAGCTCGCGAAAGCCACTCTCTTACACCACCCTTCACCAACTGCTCCCACTAGCCTCATGGTGGACGCTTCGTCAGAAGCAGTTGGAGCCGCTCTTAATCAATGGATCAATGGTGCATGGGCTCCTATCTCCTTCTTTTCCCGAAAGTTACGCGACACTGAGCGCCGATACAGTACTTTCTTCGGACGGGAAGCTCCTCGCGGCCTACTTTGCGGTGAAGCACTTCAGGTACTTTCTCGAAGGACGAGAATTTGCCATTCTCACCCACCACAAGCCACTTGTTTCGGCTTTACGCTCCTGCAGTGCCACCCATACTCCTCGAGAGCTTCGGCACCTCGCTTTCATTGCCGAGTTCACCACAGACATACGCTACGTCAAATACAGCCTTAACAGTGCAGCGGATGCGCTTAGTCGCATTACCATCAACGCCACAAGCTCCATCGACCTTTCCTTGTCTTCACGCGCGCAGGCACAAGCATTGGATGATGAGGTTCCACGAGTCCGATGATCTACATCCCTCCGACTAGAGCAAGTTAACTTTCCCGACCACGACGTCACGCTCTGGTGCGATGTTTCACACAACTATACTCGCATCTATGTTCCTTCGGATCTGCGTCGTGCTGTTTTTGATAACCTGCACTCAATCTGCCATCCAGGCGTACGAGCTACGCAACACCTGGTCACAGAACGCTATGTCTGGCGGCGCATACGCGCTGACATTCGTGACTGGGTTCGCACTTGCACAACAAGTCAGCGTATCAATGTACAACGGCACACCAAGCCTCCATGGGCAAAATTCCCGCTCCCTGATGCACGTTTCGACACCATTCATCTGGACATCGTCGGACTGTAGTGACACGCAAGTGTTGGCCAGCTGGCCGCGAAGAAACAGAAGTGAGCCGCGTGGCTCGTGATGCGCGATCCACGCGCAGGTTAGAACGCCTTAAGCTGCGACCACGGCACGTGCTCGTCAGCCGCCATCTCGTCTCCTTGCGCTACAAGTGGTGACCACGGACACACGGACAAGCGACCTGCGCCGCACCACTGCCACTGAGCTCCGCGGCCATGTTCCAGCCAGCTCACGCCCTGCAGCCGCACTTCGACCCACCGCTGCCACCGTTCCGAACCTCTCACCTGGAGTCATGGCTCGAGGAGTTCAAGGCGGCCTTGGAGCTCAACGGCATATGGCTCCAAGAATTCATGTTTGAGGTACTGGAATACCATCAACCGCGTGACCTCAAACTCCGCCTCATGTACTTCTCGTGGGGGCCTCACCCTTATGATGATCTGCGTGACGCCGTGCTTCAGTTTTGCGGGATCGCTCATCGTCCTTTTCTCAAAAGCAAACCCCACGGCACCTGACTCATCTACCTCGACGCCCCCCCGCAGCTCGGCCAGTCCAGACCGTTCCCCTGCTGACAACCGGCTACACAGGTGACAGAGACCACGCTCCCACGTCGATCAACCCGTGGACCGAGCGACCCACAACCCCGGAATCTACGGCTCCCACCTTCGATGTGCCGGTTCTGCCACTTCTTTCCGTCACCGATACGACACCGGCCACTGCACTGCGCACCGTCGGATGCGCTGCAGAGGCCTGTTCTGTTGCACAGTCTGCCCTGGGTGATTCGACGATCACAGACGAGTCAGCTGATTAGCCTGCAGAGTCCAGGCCTGGCCCAACACCTGTGCAAGCCCGCGGCACCGTTTGCACCACGGACCCGGAGCCCGTTGTTGCACTGCATGGCATCGGATCTGCCAACACATCAGCAGCTAACTTCTCGGGTACAACCGCCGAGTCTCCCACTAGGGCGGCGACGACCGCGTACAACGCACCGGACCAGCCAGGATTGGAACCGCCCGCATATGCTACGACAGCCACGCAAGTAGTCAATCAGCAGGCTGCCCTGCGTGCGTGCTGTTCGTCACCGGACTCACAAGGGAATTCCACGACCACTAGCTCAATGTCCGCTCCTACCGCGGAGTCTGCGCCTCCTCTGCGCGACATCTTTATTACCGAGCCCCGGACATGCAATTGGTCAAGCCCCGAAAAGGCAAGCGCCCTGGTTCCAAGCACGCCGGCACCTGACCCCGACTCCGCACGTCTTCCGCATGCGACTCAAAACCGGACATTTTTACACCCACGCTTCCGACCTACCCCAGGGTACAGGCATCACCCGCAAGAAAGCGCAAGGTTCCCGCGAAGGAACCTCTTGACACATCGTCAAACGGGAAATGCACACTGTTATCGGTGCTCTCCACATCAGCAGACAACGTTGCGTCGACTACGTTGTTCGCACCACCATCATCGTCAATGCCGCATCTCCAACGTCACGCCTCCACTTGCTGTGCAGCCCACCACCTACGGTACGCGTCGTGCCAACAATACTATGCCACGATCCAGCCCCCCGTCGACCTGTGTGCTCATGCCAGCACCAGAGACGCCGCACAACGCGCCAATCGGCGAAAGGTCATCACAGATTCCCGCACCTACGTCGGTTGTTGTTGTTGACACGTCTTTATTCACATTTATGCCCTTGGAGGGCTGCGGTGAATGTAGGGGGAGAGACGGGGGGCGCGCGGACGACCACCATCCTTTCTGCCAGCAGTGTCCGTCCCTCATCACCCTCGCCCACTCCGTGGCTCCCAGTGCCGCCCACCGGAGCTAGGACAAGGACCCTATGCCTCTTAACCTTACGACTCGGACTTCCTTACGGAGACATTTAGACCTGCCGCCCATGTACATAGTATTGGTTTTTCTCGAATTTTCTTTTTCGGTCATCTTTAAGACCGCGCAAAGCGCTAGCGGGGGAGCCCATGTAGCGACACGCCAGTGTTGGCCAGCTGAGCGCGAAGAAACAGAAGTGAGCCGCGTGGCTTGTGATGCGCGAGCCACGCGCAGGTTAGAACGCCTTGGCTTTTGACCTGGCTGGACGCGGCACCCGCTATCGCTTCGCTTCTCCAGCGTCCCAAATAAAGCTGCGACCACGGCACGGCCTCGTCAGCCGCCGTCTCGTCTCCTTGCTCTACAGGACCTTTGCCACCTTGCCGTGAGTATACGTATTTGCTTACGTGTATTGACAGGTACACAAGGTGGCCTGAAGCAGCTCCAATGCCTGACATCACGGCGGAGACAGTCGCTCGTACTTTTCTGTCTACCTGGATTAGCCGTTTTGGCGTGCCATCAACGGTGACTACTGATAGAAGCAAACAGTTTGAGTCCGCACTTTTCACCTCTATAACATCTCTTCTGGGTTGTGCGCGCATTCGAACCACTGCGTATCATCCTGCATCGAACGGCATCGTAGAGAGACTACATCGTCATTTGAAAGCAGCACTCGCCTCTCAGCTTCATGCCGAAGATTGGGTATCACACCTCCCCATCGTGCTGCTCGGCCTTCGGTCAACGCTCAACCTAGAACTTTCCTGCTCTGTAGCTGAGATGGTTTATGGCTGCACACTCCTTTTGCCGGGTGATCTCGTCAACCCCGTAACTACGCAGTGGGTTTCGGATCCATCTTCTTTCGTCCTTTTGCTTGCTTGCTTGCTTGCTCCTATATGCTGGCTCTTACCCACTACGGGGGATTGGCCAAGAAGCCGGCGGTTAAAATAAGTGAAGAAAAAAAAATAAAAATGGGCTAGGCAGAGGAAAGGAAAATAATTTTTTTAATTAGAATATGGTAATTTCTCGAGAAACGAAAACAAATTTCAATAACGACAGAGATTGATAGATTTTTTTATATACTTCAAAGTTATCCCCAATACATGATTCTTGAGTACGTTTTCTCCTTCTGGCGCACAACCACCTTGGGACGTGAACTGGTAGTGGGGTTTGGACTTAAGGAAGATGAAGAAGTAGTTTTCAGAATGGCGTGCACGTACGAATAAACCACTCTGCGTTTTCCTAAACCGTGCTTCAGAGTGCCTCAGCTTCTTTAGCATGCATCGCAACTCCACATCACCCCTCTTCAGTGATTATATGTCTTCGTGTAATGGGATACAAAAAGGTCGCTGTATTCATGGTGTGGCATTCAGGAATATTCAATTCTGATGTATTTAAATTGGTACGACTGAGAGTTGGGCGCGAATTAGTACCGATGCACTATTAGGAAAATGAGCACACAGAAAAAAAGGATACCTTTACCACAAGAACAGTTTTCGTGGGGTAAAAGCCTTTTTGTTTTTTGTTTTGTGTCACGCCGTTTGCATCATAATGCTGGTATGCCGGTTTCACTGGCTTCACTGGTTCCAAAAAAAATGTGGTTGTTTTCCTACATGTCACAACTGAGCACCAAATATGTGTGGTTGCCAACTTTGAATATAGCTGATGGTGTTTCATCGTCAACGCTCATTAGTGTACGTTAGAAATCTTGATTCATAATGAACATTGCACAGCAGTTCGCGGCTTGTTCGTCATATTTTATAGAATATTGACACTATAGCTAAATGCGGAAATGCAAAAGACTCTCGTTTACATATCCTTGCTTAGCTATATTGCACTTATGGTCACCTCCTTGAATGAATTTTTCGCATTTTCGAAAAGTTAATTGGCTAAGTCTATCCAGCATTTCATGTGTCTGATGGTGTTCGGCAAAACGAACGAAGAAAATTGACAAACCGATGCCTACCGGGCAGGTACCCGATTTCTGGCCGGCAAGCTCTTTTCGTCTCGTAAATATGCCACAACCACCCGAGCGAATGAATGATGATGGTCATTTAAGATGGAAAAAGGCGAAGTCCCATAAATGCCTACACTAATTTCCCCCATTGACGGAAGCGACCAGCCTTGCCGCGAATTCACACTGTGGAACGCTGATGAAAGGGCTTTGAGACGCGAAAAGTGCAATACCTCTGTCCCGCGGCAGCGTTGGTCGATGGGGCCATGTACAGGTGTGACACGGTAGTTCACCGGTGAGGTCTGGTCTAAAACTTTGCAGAAGCCAATATAGCGAGACTGAAGTTTTTCGCATAAAGGCAGGCGTTCCTGCACACATCCATAGGCGTACATCGTCTCCAGGGTGATAGAGAACGACGCGGTCAGTGGCACCGTAACGATGTTTGCGATCATCTTGGCTAGCTTTGGTGTTTATACGGCCGCGACGACGACATTGGGCAACACGGGACAGAAACTGGTCGCAAATGAATGGTGGAGAGTTCGGGGACCAGCGGAGAAAGAAACGTCGAGTGATGAGGTTTGAACTTTGTATCATGTGACAGACTGCAGCAGCACACCATTCAGAGATAGGATGTAGGAGGAATAGTTAGAGTTTAGAGTGACGCGCACAGACTTGCATTTTTTTTCGTATTAAGGTTCCATTTTTCATTTAGTCCACCATTTGAATAACGAAGATAGGTGAGATTGGAGAGCATTATTGTCATTATAGGTTTTAATTTTACGAAAAATTGCACTACGTCAGCGAAAAAAAACATGTGCGAAGAAACAAAAAAGGGAAGATTATTCATGTAGGTTTAAAACAACAGAGATCCAAGGACGGAGCCATGTGGCACTCCGGATTGTACGTTAGCGACAGATGTATAATGCCTATCAGCACTGTCAAATTGTAAGCGGTTGAGAGGAAGCAAGTAATAAATTGGAAAATGGTCAAGGGTAAGAAAGCTGAGACGGTGAAGTAGCATTTGATGACAATCCTTGTCAAATGCCTCGGGAAAGTCTCAGAATATGCTCTAAGCACGTTATGAATATTGAAGAACATGGTGACACTTATGAGTGAATCAGGGAAGCTGAGTTTCACACGAGTATGCTTTACGAAAAGCACCTTGCGCAGACGTAAAATCAGGTATCTTTCTCGAGACTAACTAACAATTTGGATATCATACAGACACACAAATGCGTACATACAAACACACAAATGCAGCCACGAATATGCAAGTAGTATGGATGAATACCCTCCCCTTTCCTCGAAAAAAAATTGTGGCTTTCCCTACTAGGCCTGAAAAAAAGTAAATGCTTTGAGCTGTTCACCACGCTCTGCTGAAATTGAAATATCGCTAGACGAGTTGGTTGTAGAGCGCAAGAGGAAAAAAAATAATATTTTGAGGTTTTCTAGCGTAGTTTGTTTTTCTTTGCTGGCGCCAGAAAGTGGCAAAATAGTTTCGGACCGGAGCAGCCAGAAAGTGGGTAGAAGTTTCGAGTCCGGAAGGGTTAAACGCGTTGGTCACGGCCGTGAGGAGGCTGTGGCTTTCGTCACTCGCCCAATGCGTACCAATGCGTGAGTGCACAAGGTCGGGATCCATACTGAACGACGTCGTTTTGATGAGCATATCATGATAGATTTCGGCTTTTTCGAGGTAAACAGCTCCGTAGCTTCCACCGTACAGCGACCAGCTTGCGAGGTAGACAATAGGGATGGGGCGAAGGCGAATATCTGGCCAATCGCACTAGCATTATGTTACACCTTCGTGCGGAGGCCTTAGTTCTTCTTCTAGGTAGCTGTTTGCGAAAGCTCAGTGAGTGGCCGTGGCGGCATGAAATACTGGTCTTGAGCAGCTGTTAGTATTCGCGAACATGCCGCACTATAGTGAACTCTCACTTGAACGAACGCCGGTTTAACGAATATTTCAGAATAATGCACCTTTATAAAATTCTAGACGGTTTTCTTCTGAATTTTATGTGAAAATCTTTCAGTTAAGCGAACTTCTGAATTGTGAATATTTCAGTTGAGGGAACTTGATCTGCGGATCCGGGCTTATGTTTTAGAATAATTCAATGAAGTTTTGCTCTCTTCAGCACTGGCGTAGCCGATGTGCGCCGCCCTTACATCGCCCATCCATCGGCGGCGGTGCAACATCGCTTGTGCAAACAGCGTCGCCGAGGCAAAGCGGCCGTGCGGCTGACGAAAACGAGCTACGTGCGCTTCAGTACCTGCCCAGAACTATCAGATTTACACAGTGTTTATAGTGTTCATCCGGCACCATAAGAACAAGAGCGCGACGAACAAGTTGCAATGGCTGAGGCACGTTGAAATCCAGTATCTCTAGCCGAGGCTGTAGTATATATTTGGAAGTCTCGAGACTTCGAGATACAGCAACGAGCTGTGCCAGAGGCAGAGTATACAAACGTAGACTCTCTGGACAACGTTGTCTTTTACTGCGCTTTAAGAGCGCCAGTCCAAAAGAAAATGACAGAATTATTTTCAAAATAAATTGCATTTGTGGGATGCCGTGTCGACGGAAAGACACATCCCAACATGAAAACGAAAGACGCATCCCAACATGAAAATGATGCGCTTCCAATCTTGGCAGCCTGGTTTTGTAGCCACCGCAGGTGACGCAAGCTTTGGGTGACGCTGCGGTGGCGCTGCGGCTTATCCGATTGCAGTGAAGCGTGTGGTCGTGTCGCGCCGGGCTGCCTGATAGCAAGGTGGAAGCTGCGCGGTATTGTGCGCAGATTGTGTCGCCACATAACCCCCCCCCCCCCCCGCGGAGTGGAGAGCCATCACGGCTTGTAGAAGTCTGTCGGTCGCACGCGACGTCCAGAGCGTGTAGTGACACTAGCAGCAGGCTGCGATGTCAAGGTTTGGAAATGGGCGCCTTTAGGTGTACTGGCGTTGCCTGGTTCGTCAGAAGCGATGAATGCTGGCTTCAGCCGGTCAATCGAAACACGAACTTCGTTCCCGTTGATGCGCAGGGTGAAGTTTTTGTCGTCGCGATGAACGACAAGGTGGGGTCCACTGTACGGTGGCTGGAAGGGCCTGCGGACGGTGTCGTCGCGGAGGAAAGCATGCGTGCACGTTGCAAGTTCCTTGAAGACGAAAGGTGCGGGCTTACAGTGGTGAGCTGCAGGTGACGGGCGAAGGACGGCGATGGTGCGTCGGAGCCGGGCGACGAAGTCGGTGGGGTCTGCCGTCGCGTTGTTGGAAGGCAGCGCAGTGAGAAATTCACCTGGGAGGCGGAGCGGTTTCCCCGTAGACGAGCTCTGCTGGGGTAGCGTGGATGTCCGGCTTGAAGGTGGCGCGAAGACCGAGGATGACGGCTGGGATGGCCTCGAGCCAGTTTGAGTCCGGGTGGCACATAATGGCTGCTTTGAACTGTCGGTGGAAACGCTCGATCATTCCGTTGGCGCAGGGGTGGTAACTGGTGGTCCTCAAGCGTTCAAAACCGATGGTCAGCCCGAGGAGCCTGAAAAGGTGCGATTCGAACTGTCGTCCTTGGTCGGTGGTTACGCGGCGGGGGGCGCCGAAACGAGCAATCCAGCCGGTGAAGAAGGCCGAGGCGACGTCTTCCGCGGTGATTCCCTCGAGGGGCCATGCCTCGGGCCATCGAGTGTACCGGTCGATGGCGGTGAGGCAGTAGCGATATGGTCCAGCCGGGGGAAAGGGTCCTATGATGTCGAGGTGGACGTGCTCAAACCGACCAGAGGGCTGACGGGAATGTTCCGAGTGGTGACGTGACGTGCCTGGTGACTGGTGACTTTAGCGCGTTGACATTGAATGCAGCAGCGCGCCCAGTTGCGGCAATCCCGCGGCATGGAGGGCCAGACGTAGCGGTCAGCCACGAGACGTGTAGAGGCGCGTATGCCGGGATGGCTGAGGTTGTGAAGCTGGTCAAAAAGGCCACGGCGGTGAGCCAGGGGCACGAAGGGCCTGCTTCGTCCTGTCGACATGTCGCAGTGGATAGTGGTTGTCGACCCTGGAATGGGGACCTGTTGTAGCTGAAGTGAGGACCCGCCCTTGAGAACTTCCTGTAGTTCGGCGTCCGTAGTCTGAGCCTCGGCAAGGACGTCCGCCGTTATCTGCACCGAGCTGATGGCTGCTACGCGTGAAAGCGCGTCGGCGACTACGTTGTCCTTCCCGCTGACATGTTGGATGTCGGTGGTGAACTGCGCAATGAACGAGAGTTGGTTCTGCTGTACAGGCGGGAGTTTGTCGCGACGTTGAGAGAAAGCGTAGGTAAGAGGCTTGTGGTCGGTATAGATGGTGCAGTTCTGTGCTTCGAGAATATGGCGAAAGTGTTGCACTGCTTCGTATATCGCCAGAAGTTCTCTGTAGTAGGCTGGCAAATTTGTCGGGGCGGTGGTCGTGGTTTCGTCAGTGGAACTGGCGGTTGAAGGGGTTGTTTTGAGTTTCTTGGAGAAGAACGCCAAGGGATGCCAGGTGTTGTCCACGCGTTGCATGAGGGCGGCGCCGACGGCGAAACCAGAGGCGTCCGTGAAGAGTCCCAAGGGAGCGTCAGGCACGGGATGGGAGAGAAGCGTGGCGGTGCAGAGAGCAGCCTTGCATTCCTCGAAAATTCGCACCAACGTCGGTGTCCATGTGACGGGTTGGTTTCCTCGTAGACCTGCCAAGGCATCATGAAGGGGCGCCTGGTAGTCGGCGGCGTGCGGTAAGAAGCGTCTATAAAAGTTCAGCATGCCAAGGAAACGGCGAAGGTCTTTAGCGGTGGTGGGTTGAGGGTACTTCTGCAAGTCAGAGATGCGTTCAGGCAAGGGTCGAGTTCCCTCTGACGAAACTTCATGGCCGAGGAAATGGACGGTGGAAGCGCCGAGCGTGCTTTTCTGGACGTTGACGAGTAGGCCGTGGTCGTCGAGGCGTTGGAGCAACAGACGAAGGTGCCCGTGGTGTTCGTCGACGTCACGTGAAAAGACCAATATGTCGTTCAAGATAGACGAAGCAGAAGTCGAGGCCGCGGATGACTTCGTCGATGAAACGCTGAAAGGTTTGTCCAGCGTTCCTCAGGCCGAAGCTCATGAAGGGAAACTCGAACAAGCCAAAGGGAGTGATGATTGCAGTTTTCGGGACGTCATCCGGATTGACGGGTATCTGTGTGTAGGCCTTCACCAAGTCTAGCACGGAGAACGCGTGGCAGCCATGAATGCGATGGGCGAAGTCCTGTATGTGGTGGACGGGGTACCTGTCTGGGATGGTGCGCGCGTTGAGGGCACGGTAGTCCCCACAGGGCCGCCAGCCCTCGGCCTTCTTCGGAACAAGGTGGAGTGGCGAGGCCCATGGACTGTCAGAGCGGCGGGCGATTCCTTCGCGGACCATGGCCTCGAACTCTGCTTTGGCTATGCGCATGCGTTCCGGGGCAAGGCGACGGGCGCGGCAGAAAACCGGCGGGCCTGAAGTGGTCCGGAATGTAGTGCACGGTGGTGTGCTGCACTTTGCGTGGAAGTCCGCTGGGGCGTGTCAATCCGGGAAATTCGGCGAGGATGGCGTGGTACGGCGAGTGATTGTCAACACTGAGTACCTTGATGCTTGGCTGTTGTGCGGTCGTTCGCTGGCCTGGGGTGGAATGTCCCGTTGTCGCGTCGATGAGACGATCGTGGCGGCAGTCCGGCAGGAGGTTATAATGTGCCAAAAAGTCCGAGCCGATTATTGGTTCAGCGACGTCGGCGATGACGAAATTCCAATGAAGGTCGCGGCGTAGGTTCCTGAGCAGGATGTGCAGGCGCAGCGAGCCGTACGTCTTGATTGTGGACTGGTTTGCCGCGCTGAGCTCGAAAGATGTCGGCGGGCGAAGACCTTGAAGACGGGATCGCGGGTAGCAGCAAATGTCGGAACCGCTGTCGACAAGGAAACGCTGCTTCGTGATTTGGTCGGTGACGAAGATGCGACGGCCCCCGGGTTGGCAGCTTGCGGCCGTCTCTACGAGCTGCTTTTGGCGTTTCTTGTTGGCGGAGCCGGGCGGTCGACATTGCCGGGCTCTGTCACCGAATCGCCGGTGGTAGTAACACGGGCCGTTGTTGTCAGGTTGCCGCGATGAAGTGGTGTTACGGTCGCGGCTTTGCAAGTGGCGGCGCTGTTGCATCGGAAGACGTTCACCCAGGTGTTGTTGAATGGAGGTGAGCTGTCGATCGATGTCGTCGATACGGCGCGCAAACTCTGTGGTGTTCAGCGGTGCGGCGACGGCGTGGATGGTGGACGACAACTGCGGCAAGAAGGCCTCGACGACGCGATCAGCAATCTTCCGCAAGTTCGTCGAGAGGTAGCCTAACCTGAGCCTGCAGAATTGCCTGGACGTGCGGCGGGAGTCGTTGGAGCCAAAGCGCTCGCAGGAAGGAATCCTGGTCTTGCGTGTTGCCCGCGAGCGCACGCATGTGGCGCAGGAGCTGCGTTCGTTTGCGCTCAGCAAGCTCTGCGGACTGAAGTTGTCGTAGCTTCTGGTCTTCCGAGAGCGACAGGCGGCGGATAAGTGCAGTCTTCAGGTGTTCATAGAGGTTGGCCATGGGTGGGTTGGCGAGGATGTCCCGGACCTCGTTGGCATGACGTGCGTCCAGGTGGGCGACGACGTAATCGTAGCGGGTCCGGTCTTGCGTGATGCGCGCCAGGGAGAACTGGGCCTCGACCTGGGCAAACCAGACCTCGGGCGAGTCCACCCAAAACGGTGGTAGCTTGACAGCAACACGCCAGGAGGCAGCGTGCGGGATGCCTTCTATAGGAGTTCTGACGTCCCCAGCGGAGCCGGCAGGCACGGCCTCGGTTGTGGAGGCGTTGCGGGAATGCTGTTGTTGCTGGGTTTGCAGCTCCTGTTGAAGCTGTAGCACTTGCTGGCGCAGAGCGGTGAGGGCTTCTGCGTCGGTCCATGGCGGTGCGGTTAGTTCGGTTTCCGGGTCACCAGATGTGGGATGCCGTGTCGACGGAAAGACGCATCCCAACATGAAAACGTAACGAGCATTTATTCAACTACGGTAGCAGCTTCGGGAGAGCATTCTGACGCTACGCTCGACAGAGGTAGTGGAACAAAATGATGCGCTTCCAATCTTGGCAGCCTGGTTTTGTAGCCACCGCAGGTTGACGCAAGCTTTGGGTGACGCTGCGGTGGCGCTGCGGCTTATCCGATTGCAGTGAAGCGTGTGGTCGTGTCGCGCCGGGCTGCCTGATAGCAAGGTGGAAGCTGCGCGGTATTGTGCGCAGATTGTGTCGCCACACATTAAACACTTTTGACTTGGCATGCGCTGTGAGCAATGCGATTCCGTATTCTAGTGAATATTCAGTTTAGTGGACTTTCAGTTGAGTGAAGTTTTTTTTGGTCACTTGAAATTCGCTCAAGTGAGTGTTCTTTGTCGAAGCACTTTGGCCGTCGCTGCATGAAGAGTATGGAATGACGCAGGCGATGAAGGTGGTGAGATGCTGGCTAGACCTTGGTTAAACTTGAAAGTTCGATCCACGGAAGCAAGCATTTCTGGGTTTGTACCTGGAGGCGAGAAGATATTGCTCTAAAATGATTGCGAAAGCGTGTTGAGACATACGTGCAGTTTTAAAGACGTTTGAAGAATAGATGAGCCTCACTTTCCGAATCGCGAGAATTCAAGGCGAATCGGAGAAATAACTAGTGAGCAGTCAAAAGAAGCAAGTAGCGTTTAGAGTGGAGGTAAAAAAAAATCAGTTACGTAACTGTAAGATGGGGATATAAAGCTTATCAAGCAGAAGGAAAAGAACAAATAGTCATACCAGTAATAGATAGATATAACAAAACTGAGAAAGCTAGGAGAGAAGTTAAGCGAAAGGGTCGTCTTGGCGAGTTCGTGGCTAATTACTGCATGACACCTGAACAGCACAAAAAGCCAGTTCGCGATAACGAGCATGTGAATATGCCTCTTATCTGGCATTGAAAACATAAATTCTTCCTTCTAATAAACTCCGTTGCAAGTACAGCGTTGCATGTGTCTTCTCTTTCTTGGTCCCGTCTTTTCTTGTTCAAGTACCATGCATTTCAACCAACTCGCCCGGTGTGCCATCCAACTTCGGTTTAATCATTGCGGCCTGTGCTGGAAGAAGCGCAGGAAACGGGACAAAGCGGAGGAAAGGAAGGTCGAGTGTCCTGTTTATTTCTCAGCTCAGCTCATATCCAGAGGAGCAACTCTGGGCAATCCGACGGGCCGAGGACGCCGCCAGGGCCCACCGGCTAGGCGTGGAATGAGCGCCACCGAGTTCGCCGGATTCTGACAATAAAGTTTCTTCATCCTCCTCCTTCGGAAATTGACGAATCGACGGTAGTGAATGTACACCCGTCGGCAAAATAAGTCAGGACGCACGAGCGGCGACCGCAATCAGATAAAACTGCGTCGCCGCGTCCTCTGACGTTGAGCGACTGGTGCCGAGACATGTCAGTGCGCGTGCGCGTCCTTCCACGCTCGCAGCCATGACTTTTTGCTCACTTGCAGAAGGTTAGCTGATTGCATGTAGCGCTTTGCGGCAGGGGCGCTTTCTTTGTTCTGTGCGTCACGCGCTCAGGTCGACGGGGGGCACGGTTGGTGTGAAGCCTACGCTGCTCGCTTTACGCGATTAAAGATAACATATCTTGTCTCAGTGACAAATCGGTGCCACATAGAGCATCAGTTGTCTTCTGTGCATGTTCTTTTTGGTGAAGGCATGTCGTGTGGTACTGAAATACGAACGAGGACACGGAAATTGAAAATGCATTCAGCCGAAAAAGTATACTTCAGTTTACGAACATAAGATCAGAAGGTCCAGCAGCTACGTGTTGTCTGTTTGATAAAAGTAAAGCGAGCGGCGTACCCATCACCGCCACCATGTCGCCGTCAAACTGAGCGAGTTGAACAAAGAAAGCGACCCCTACCGCACAACGCTGCATCTAATCAGCTAGCCTTCTGCCAGCGCGTTAGAAGACGTGGTTGCGAATGCGAAAGGATGCGCACGCGCACTGCGATGTCTAGGCAGCAGACCCTCAACGTCATAGGGCACCGCGATGCAGTTTTATATGATTGCGGTCGGCGCTCGCGCGTCCCAACTTATTTTGCCGATGGGTGTACGCAGTACGGGACATTCGACTAACCGTATAGTTCTGTTGGCAAGCTGTTATTCGGCTACGAGGGTAAACAACGGTAAAGTAAACATGCTTTCCCTTCCATAAACGGACCTAGCCGAGCTAAGCAGCAGCCATTATTTTTACTGCTTATGCAAACAGACAAATTTCCGGTACATGGGGATCATTACGATGTGAAGGAAAAGATAGCAATTATGGTACTTTAGCTATATAAGGGACGAAAAAAAATGAAAAAATCCAAAAAATGAAACAAATCTTTTCCTTTCTTTTGGCACTACAACACCGAGAAATAAGACCTTTCAAATTTAATAGTGTTTCTGCAACTGAATGAAAACAGGATAATGCTGAATAAATGTTAACGCTTGTACTTCCAGAGGCGAAAGAAAGGAGAAAGGAAAGCAATGTTGTTAAAGTGAATACTGGGGACTAATGGGCTCTGGTATTTTGCGTGATATTTAGGTAGTGCATTCGAGACGTCAAACCTTATGCTTACACAGGAGAATGAACGCAGCGTCAATAGGGCCGGCACAATTTCTGCAAAGTAATTTCAAGAGGAAAACACTTTGAGTTTTTATTGTAACTTCATCGACGATATTATTCTCGGCGGCTTGATTCAGCAGCTTTATTGCAGAGACCTCTTTTTGGAAAGCTATTTGAGCGGTCAAGGACACATTGACAGCCTCTTGGACATCCTTTTGGTCGCAGTCTTCCCGACAGCTGCCTGCATTTCTGCAAAGATCGACAATAACGAAAGAGTGATTATATCTAAATGAATAGAATATATGTAATGAGATTCCCGATGCGTGTATTGCTCTGAAATGCAGCTTTCGCGCTCATTCGCCATAGTGATGAACTAACGGACTACATTGTTTACAGTGAGTTACTTGTTTAGAAAGGGCAGCGCAAACACGCAAGAAAGATGAAACAAGGAAGATGCCACGGGCTTTTAACAACTGGTCTTTGTTGCCATCACCAGTGCATATAAATATGTCAAAAATACGCAGCTGTGAGAAAGCTAAAATCAGACTGACAAGACTTGTTGTGTCGTGTGAACCCCTGGTGTCATGCAAACACACCAGCGCGGTGAAGTTTCCTGTACATGCCACTGGGTGGAGCTAGGCCTCCGCTGTGCCTGTTTTCTGCAACCAAACCAGCGTGGCCTTGCCGGTCATGTGGCCCATGCCTCACTGGCCAATCACCCTTCTTCCCGCCCGCAATAAACGCGGGAGATCAGTCTCCCGTCAGTCTCGCCGGAGTCCGTCTGCGTGTCGTCACTAACGCGTCCTCCCGTGGCTCAGCCCTCAGTCGGCCTGCCGCGGGTTACGCCGCACTCCTTTCCCTACACAACAAGACTGGTTTAACCAGTCAAAGTTATGATAAAAGACATTTCAAAGATCTCACTCATGCGTTTTTCTTTCTTGAATTGGTCCCCCAATGTCAAGAAGCCCAAACGACAAGAGAAACGGTCGCAGTGTGCTGCCATCTATCAACAATGCACTAAAAATGCACGAGTCCGATACGCTACCGTGTGAGCTACAGTGGCGGTAATCCCCCCCGTCTGCTTCGTAATTCGGAGGTTGTAGGTTGGGACCCTGCAATTACAAGTTATCTTCTTGTCCAGTGTACTTTCTTCGCATTTATGTCATAACTAATACAAAATAACTTCCTTATGCTTTCATTTTCATTATTGTCGGTCAGTTCTCATTAATGTCGTTGTAACAAATTAAAACGAGCCTTTTAAATGCCCCTTTTTTCGTTCATTTATAGGGAGGGGCTCGTTCCGGCAGAATTGACGCTTTGGGGTAGTATGCGAGGGATTATTGGTCAGATATCATCAGCTCGTAAGATCACGTACTACGTGACGCCAATAGGCAAAAAAAGAGCGTTCACAGATATACCTAACGAAGTGAACGGAGCTCACGTGGCATATCATCGGACGCGTAATTCGAATGTTGCAGGTTCGGTCTCTACCTGTGGTCAGTTATCTATCCCCTATACTTTCCTTGCTATTAATGGATGTTACTTCTGATTTATGCAGGAAGGTGTGTTGCTTCATTATTGGTGCCAATGATGAAATAATGCTGCAGCCTAAATGCTGGCAATTTTTTATTATTCTTATTAAATGTCTTAACAAACTCAGCTACGGCTGTATGATTCGGTAAATTCTGGGAAACAATATCACAAATTAGTACTTTTAATGATTATGCTACATTTTGCACAAAAGTGATTTGACAACAACTTAGTCGAATCCATTCGGATTGAAAACCATTGGTCGGATTGCTGAGAAACAGATACGGAACTCCTCCGTGGAGACAAGCAGATGCTTAGAAATGTTCCCACTTTTCTAATTTCTTCGCAGGACATTCCCAGAATAACATACATCGAATCTCCGAAATTGGACGCCCATGCATAAAAGAGATCATGAACAGAACTTTTCTGCGTAGAGGCCCATGCACTCAGATATTGGTGCACGTTAAAGAACCCCCGATAGCAAAAATCTTTGGAGCCCTCCACTATGGCGTCCCTCATTTTTATTACGTGGTTCTGAGGCGTGAAACCCCAACAATTACTATTAGCTCATCCGGGTATTCCAGAGAGACTGCTACTGATCTACCCTAAAAACGCCATCTGCGTGTGATCCTTTAGGTGTAGTATATTCAATGTGCAAACTGCAACTACGATCTGCTGCATATGTTATACCTAAATATGTTCATGAGTATACCTGTGCAATGCACAGCTGGTTGTACAATAGTTACATTCGCACTGGACGTGTTTTCAGTCGTCGTCACGTTTTTACAGGCTTCTTGTGTGTATGGTTAAGTACATAAGGCCATATCGGCCTCGCCGTCATCCTGCTGTTATTCACAGACTCAACAACGCGTTCTATATGAACTCCGAATCACACGCACATAACTGTCGGTTTAACAGCGTTACAGCGTGCTTGCAAAGACAAGGGAAGTGCATTAAAGGACGACAGCGAACACGAGAACGCCAGCTGAGATAAATTCGTTGTCTTGGCCGATCAATATCGAAACTGGTAAACGCAGAATTTCTCCTCTTATTCTTTATGAGGAAGACAAGCATTTTGACAACATTTCAGATGACAATTGCATGTAACGTCTTACGTATTCTCGGCATCTCAGTGGACGTGCTGGTTGCCAGCGATGAGGCGTTGCGAGGCATTCCACTCTATCGAGAGAGAAATGGAAAAAAAAACGTAAATTACTTATATCAGGTGTCAATGTAATTAATTAATGTGGGGTTTTACGTCCCAAAACCACGACAGGTGTCAATGTGAGCTAATCAGCGAACGCTTTTACAATCTGGGGATCACTGAGTGGCGCTCTCGCTTGTGAAATAGGCAGCGCTACGTAGCTGCTGTACTGCGCGCTACACAGTGTGGCCCTCATCCAGTGTGGCGCGGCGGCTCAAGTTTGGTAGTTAAGGGGAGATGCGATTCGGAAAAAAATGTTGCGTTAATCTGTAGCCTAGGGCAATGAAATTTTTGCTGATTTCAAATATGTAATTAATTTAATAGTAAGTTGTAGAGTTTTCGTATTGTGTCATGACAACGTGTAAAGTATCGTTCGTTTTGGACAAACTTTTTATGCTACGAAACATTAATGGTTCTGAGCCATTTATGGCTCATATTGCTACATATTAACTGTAGAATGCAAATAACAATGAAGAAAGTGCGTATAAAACATTTTAATGGTCAAGAAAAATTGTATTGCGAGAATTCTTAGAATCGTCAGCCCATACTAATTGCTTAATTTAAGTTCGTAATAATTATACAGGAGATATCAAGTTTTAAAGGGGATACTTGCACCCTTCAGATGGTAAGGAATATGTGGGCAAAATTTCATCCCATCGGGCTGTCAGAAGTACCAAAAACATGATGCCCAAGCTCAAGAAGTTGCCGAAAAAGGGATCTTGATAAAAACGCATTATAATGATATAAGTGAGAGCTCACCTATGCGGAAAAGATTTGTCATTTAAGATAATTTATTCCATCATGAGAGCTTGGCAATCATGGATATTTCGAGCATGTGGCTTTAGTGAACCCCTCATGAGAAATGCAATGCCAAGCAAACAGGTGACAATTTCCAGGGGACTCTAGACAATTAGCACGTTTTAGTTTTTTAGTAGCCACTTTGTGCTCTTTAAAAGCGATTTTAACCTACTTCAATTTTAATTACAATCTTAAGCTTTTTTGTCGTGAAAGTAGAGAAACTAAGCTTGTGAAAGCAAATAAAAACGAAAAATATGTAATTTTGGAGAAAAAAATGCGTTTTCCGACTCCCACCTCTCCTTAAACCTGCGAAACATTGTCCTTCGAGTCCTGACTTAGTGGCTTCGTCTGGTGTCTCGGAGAGAACTACTCGCAAGATGGCGACAGTGGAACCACCACCTTAAGCGCGGCGGTGGCGAGGAAACATGCCTCCGATGTGTACATGCATGTATTTCTATCGCTGCGTGCCTCCTATATCTCTGAATAAAAATTCTCTGACGATTAGGATACTGCCTAGTGCGAATTCTGAGCGCAGCTTCGTGTTGGGGCAGGGCCAACTATGTTTGAAGCTTCGGTTTTCAGCAAGATATCCACTACGCCGTGAATCATAACTTCTGAGGAGTAGGACCACACCCACTACGCCATTATTCGTCTTTCAGCGCATAAGCAAGGTACCCGCTACACATCTGTAAAGTATTATCTGCAATTTATTGACGCTACATGTGGCTGATGAAGATGCATAATTATGGGTGAGCACTTTGCAGTTGGTGGAAAACATTAAACCACACACTCGTCACGCAATTAGCATTGTGTGATGACTGGTTGTCATTTTACTTTTCTGCGACGCTATACTACATAGGTTAACATCATTCCTTGCCCGATATGACGCCTGTATAGGGTCTTTTCGCAAATGACTTTCGACCTGCAGCGTGGCTCTGTTGTATAATACTTAACTGCCACGCATAGAGCCCGAGTCCGGGTCCCACTCGATACTGAGCATTCTTTTCTTAATTTATTTTTTCATGCCTATCGGTTACATTCTCATATATATCGCTTACGCCACCGACGACGACGGTGACGCCCCCTCAACGCAGGAAGGGGCGCCTAAGAGATGCGCTCTAATACACAGGTACAGTGGCCATTATAGCTTACAGCGCACTCTGACACGCAGAAGAAGAAGAGACGTACGAAGACAAGCGCTGACTTACAACTGAATTTTATTGCGATGGAACACACGTGTATATATGCATACAGAATTGCACATGCGCGAGTACATGTTGTCGGGAGCTTCTTTTGAGATTAATAACACGTAATGATTTAAGTCACTCAATGTTAAGAAATGCGTGCACGCCAATGCGCTACCCGCAAGAGTGATACCCCCTTGTGGGATAGTGCTATTGAAGGTTTACTAATCACCTTTTTTCTTTCATTGCCTCAGCTTCAATAATCAGTCTATTTTGCTCACTTGATGTGTTAGCGATCACAGTTGTGCCAGCAAAGATGGGAGTGCAGCCACACACAGAACAAAAAAGCCATCCTTACCTTTTTTTTTTCGTTTTTGACGGTGCTCTAGGAGACGCACGTTGAGACAACATCCTCTTTGTCCTACATATGCCCCACCTCATCAAAGGGGTATGTGATACTCCACGCGTTTACTACACTCAGCGATCAGTTGTTCTGCTTAATATTGCAGCCATCTTTCTTATAAACAGATGTGTTCATCATGTTCGGAAGATGCGCCCATCATGTTCAGAGGCTTCAGCCCATCAAGAGGGCACGGAGTGATTGTCTGCAAAACCCTGTGCTCTGAATGCCTGCGACGAGAACGCCTCTTTCGTGAGCCCTTGTACCTCTTAATACAAGCTGAAAGGAGGAGTATTAAGACAAAAAAAAAAAAAAAGCATGGTTGATTTCTATGTCACAGGAATCGGTATAACACGAATGTAAAACACGTCCTTACAGAAGTAGTTGAATGTTTACTGTACATTAATACAAGAGTGCTTGCACGTCTATCGGTGTTTGGCAGATATAGCACCATTTAATGTACATGCACGTACGTTGACGCTTGGTGACACATCCGGCCATCCGGCCACTGAAGTCCATTCATAACGGATGGAGTTGCCCAGCGCGAAATACAGGACGAAACACATGAAAAAGTACACACGGACAGCCCTGTCCGTGTGTACTTGCGTTTCGTCCTGTATTTCGCGCTGTGAAATTCCATCCGTTATGAATCAAGACCAACTAGCCCGACTTTCCGTTTTAATGACTGAAGTCGATGATCAATGAATAAACAAACTCCTGTGGTAGCTGTTGGAGTTAGCGATGAGAGCGTAATCAGAAAAAAAAAACGGTGTAACAGCGAGAAGAGAGTCGCTGATTAAACGCGGAACTTGGGCTAAGGTAGCCATCCCGCGGCATGTTAAAGATTTATTTAACGCCATGGTACGACTAGACGGAAATGCGACGGGTGTCTTGCGTCAGACCCCTGTAGCCTGGCTGCGATTTTTCTCAGAGCGGGCGTGCGAGGAACGCGCTGTTGCAGCCACACGAGGCAGGTGAGCATCGCTGAGCTATTTTTAGGAGCGAAGCTCCTTAGGCCGGCACCCCGCCGTCACCGTCGCCGTTGAAGCTCCCTGGCACGGTTCCAGCTGTGGCGTCTCCCCCTCACACGGGAGGATAAATGAGCTTTATGAGCGCTGGAACGCGGATGGCGTCTGCACAATGCGGAAAGCGCCAGAATATGAGCGCATGCGAAACGGAGGCAGATTAGTCACCCTCTGCCTTTTTCTTCTTTGCCCTCTCCCCCTCAAACCACCGAACACGCGAAACCATCGCTTCACCTTGTCGTCCGCCCAGTGGTTGGTCCGTTGCCTGGACAATGAAACGGCGCGCGCACCGAACGCCGTGTGTGCGCGCCTTTTCCTTGTTTGGAAAAATGAGTTTTTTAGTTTGTTACTGCAGGTTTTCAAAATAAGTCTGGTGTAAGTGTTCAGGGGTTCCTCGGCTTGCTGCGGCTCTATTTCACGTCCACGTTTTCTGAGTGGAATGATACGGTGTTTCAACAGAAACGAGGAATTTGTGTCGGATCGTGCATTGCACCGCTATTAAGTGATTTGCTACTGTCACATCTTGACAAGATTGCGCCTTCTAAGCTCACCGGATCGCCATATGTGAACGTATTCAGATTCTTTAGTGATTCCCATGTTCTATTAGATAGTGATGAAGTCCTTTTTGACTGTTGTGTTCGTAAAACGCTGGCTATTTTCAATGAAAGCATTCGCCATTTGACCCTAACTCATGAGCTTCCACAAGAAGGTGTGATCCAGTTTTTGGGCTTTAAATGAACGTTATCAGCGAGTCATGTTTGCTGGTATTATGCGCCACGTGCCAAGAAGCCACATCTACATTTCCGTTCATCTCAGAGAAAAGTGATAAAAAGAGACATCGCACACACTTGTTTTTGGAATGCCATCAACAAGTCAGGCCATCACAATATTTAGAGTAGCTTTTCGGGGCAAGTGTCGAGACTTCGAGAAGCAGGGTTTCGAAAGGAATTGATGATTTTTCTAGCGGAGAGCATGTGGACGAAGGTAAAAATTCATCAGGCTGCACATGAAAACATTGGAGATGTACAAGAACCACAAAGACGAAAAGTCGTCGTAGTCTCATACGTGCATTAGATTTCGCACCGCTTTAAAGAATATCGTCGAGAAACCGGATCGCTGAGTATACTAAATACGTGGTCTATGACATACCTCTTTCATGCTGTGGGGCATACGTGGGACCAACAGGAAGGTGTCTCAACGTGCGTCTGCTGGAGCACCGTCAAAAAACGGAAAAAAGGTAAGGATGAGTTTTTGTGCTGAGTGCGGCTGCACTCGTATCTTGGTGGTACTGCTGTTATCAAATGTCAAGTGAGCAAAAAAGGCTGATTATAGTGGAACCTCAATCATACGATCACGGCTCGAACGAATTTCGGGGTGATGCGAATTTTTCTGTGGTCCCGGCCAAGGCCCATTAGCCTGCATTGTAATGGAATACGGTTGTTGCGAACTGTTTCTCACCCCGCGGCATTTGATACGAACCTACTTTACCGCGGAGGTTCGAACACGTACTGCCCGCTCTGCCGCGGAACACACGCTCGCGCCGTGCTGTCACGATCGGCCATGTGCACGCGATTCTTGGTAGCCTTTCGCATGCCTTCATGTTCAGATTACCGATGGCGTTGGCGTCGCCGTTGTTATCCATCCCGGCGCGTCGTCGTATGCTGCTGTGCTCGATGTAGCGATACTGTACTGTGTTAACACTTGCCTGCCACGTCGATAGAAGCCATGTCCTTGCAATCAGACGTCCTATGAAAGGTGTACGAGGACCGAAAGAGGAAGGGAACAGTCTTGCGAAGGAGCTAGGCCTCGTAACGTCAGCATGCACGATATTGGGGACGCGCACATCTGACAAGTCTACGATTAGCACGGGAAAGACTCGAATTTTGAGCAAACCTCCCCAGTAAACATGCCGCCGCGAGCAAACAACTAGCGATAAGAAAATAACATCAATAGACACCGGTTATAAAATTTTCTGAGTTGCATCGTGTGCAAAGGGCTCCTTAGGTCACTTTCGCCGCAGTACTCTGTTGTAATGTGGAAAACCCTAGTAAAATTAGGAAGGGGCTACTAGCGGTCAAGGGTCGTAACGCATCTGGTTCCGCGCACGCACCGTATATTTACGACCACAGGTACAATTGTTAACGTCTAGAAACTGTACTGCCAATGATTCAGAGGTTTTCATGATGTTGCTGCGGCACTGAGCAACAGTAAATGAAAACTTACGCCAGCTTTTTTTGTCGCGTACTGATATTGCATGTCCTCTGGCGATACGAATTTCCTATGATACGAATATTTTTTTTTCTTACCCCCGCGAGATTCTTATCACCCAGGTGTCCATGCATTGAGGCTGTGGCAATTAAGAAAAAAAGGCGATTTGTAAACCTTCATTAGTGCTATCCCCCCAAGGAGCTATCATTCTTGCGGGGAGAGAATTGGCATGCACGAATTTCTTAACATTGAGTGGACTTAAATGAGTCGTGTTATCATTTCCAAAGGAAGTTTCCGACATCATGTTCTCGCGCATGTGCAATTCTGTTTGTATATATACGTGTGTGTTCCATGGCAATAAAATTCAGTTGTAAGCCAGCACTTGTCTTCGTATGACTCTTCTTCGTGTGCAGAGTGCACTCTAAGCTATACTGGATATTCACCAACTGGCCCGGTCGAAAACTGATGCTTATGATGATTTATATATTTAAACAAACTCTGCAACACTTTTGCTGGTAAATATTAGATGAGCTCACCGCACTTCTGTATTGGCTCGACTGTATCGCTGCAAAAGTTTTTGAATTGGCCATGTATAGGCGGAATTACAGACAAGCTCCTAGGGCTTCGACTTTTTTTCGTCCCGAGAGGTGGACTATAGAAGATACACTGGGATAGATATCAAGAAAGGAGTAAGCTAGTCAAGCAAGCGCCATAGCATAATATTTTCATTGCTCTTTCTTCTATTTTTTTCTAAGAACGTGTTCGTGCACATCTTGGGCAGATAAGTGCAAATACAGAAAATGGCGGCACTCCATGATGCCTTGATACCTCGCAATAAACACTATTGTCGTGCCGAAGCCTTCGTGAGCTTTGTGTAAGCGCAGTGCATGCCGGCTAAGTGCGGCGTCTGCTTGATTAATGTGCTGCGGTGAAATCCAAACTGAAAATTTTCCAGTGCCTTCATGTGCATATACAGAAAGCGATATCTGCCAAGCATCCAGCCCGCGAGCCACGTTTTTTTGTGTCTGTGTGTGTGTAATTTGCGTTGGCCATGATAACGGTAATTTT
>JALIZH010026752.1:0-48727 GCA_030522465.1 Rhipicephalus appendiculatus
AGCAGCGATTGGCATGTTCCAGTGGGAAATACCGCTCCATCACTGCGTGCTTTGCGCCTCCCCAGTTTTCTCTCCTGCGCAACGCTGCGATGAGCGCCAGCGTCAACGCCGCCGCCAGTGTAAGCCTTAGCGCCCGCTGCTTCACATCTACACATGGTTCCCTTTTTAGCGGGAGATGGTGTAATTTTTTCTCCATGGGTTGTGTGTGTTTGTGTATATGGTTATCTCTGTATTTGTCATGGATCTGATCATTTGATGTATAATAAACTAGAAATTCGTTGGCTCATAATGCGATCACGGCAGTCATCTTTATTTCTTTTACCACCAGGAATAACTCCCAGAAACCACCCCGAAAAGATTACACCACCTTCCCGAGGGGAACCATGGGGTGATGCGGAGCATCGGGGATCGTTATTACGCGCTCGCGGTCGCGTGCAGCATCGGGAGCAGCCTCTCGTCGTTGACGTTTACACGCGGCTTCCCGTTCTCGAAGGTCGGGTTCCGCCGCTCCCTTCGTACGTTTACCTTGAACTTCACGGTCCTGAACCTCAGGTTCTGCTGCTCGACGTTCACGAACCAACGCTGCTTCGCGTGCTCGAAGCTCAGGATCCGCTGCTCGACGTTGACCCTCTTCGAAACTGCTTCGCGCTGACGAAGTTCAGGGTCCGCCGCTCGCTTCAAGCGTTTGGGTTCAGCTTCGCGTGCCCTTCGCTTCGCAACTTTGTCTTGAGTGGACGTAACGTTGCTAGTGTTTGGGCTGACGCTGACGCGTGCTTGCGTCAGCCCACTCACTGACGGGACTGTTGCTTCCATCACACTTCATCGGAAGCATCAACGGAGTCAAGCGGAGTCAACCGAAGCAAGCGCTGCACTGAACGCGCGCAGCGCTCTACCCGCTTAGAGGAGGAGAGTAGCGCATGCGCCGCGAGAGCAAGAAGCGAGAAGGTAGGAGAAGCGCAAGCAGGTGGTAGGAGAGAAGTGGAGAGAGTAACGCGCAGCTGTTGGAGAGAGGGAAGGAGGAGTTGCGCATGCGTAGTGTGAGTGCGGACGCCGACGCCGGGGGACATAGGCCCGAGCAAGATATGCTCCGCATCTAAAACCTTGTAAAGGTAGTAAAAATTTACTCTGACTATACTTGCTGAAGAGCTCAGCGGGGGAATAATTACTACCCTCTCTACGTTCAAAAACTCGGTTAGCGTGACCGTAAATTCTTACCTCGACTGGCACGTAGTAAAAATAAAACCCAGGAAATAGAATGCGCTAGAGACAAACTGTTCACTCGCTTTTTCTGGTTATTTTTGTTGAGTGTGCAGTCCACAAATTTCAGAGCGTAACTGTTGGGCACCCGTTCCTGCGTTGAGCGACATCGGTGTCATCCTAACCGGCACAGCGAACGAGGACGAAAGAGAGCGAACGCAGAGAGCAGCTGATGAAAGACGGCGATTGCGAGGAGAGCGCGAGGATGGAACGACAGCGGTGAAATGACTGGCTCCACGGTGGATCCCGGTGGCGCCACATTAGTGCGCACCGTCGCCGATGACGTCATCACTAAGGTATGCGGCGAGATATTCCACAGATATCATATACGGAAAAAATTTGCCGCGTATCTGCGTACTTCGCTGCAAATGTCGTCGAAAGACGATAGTCTTGTACCGGCCATACTACTATGTTTTGCCTTGCCTCAGACAGCGCCTACTCTATGTTGAATCGGCCGCATCTGGCTGCCATTGATAAAATAGAGGAGGCGCTGCGCGAGATATGGACGCCATCGAAAAACATGAGCTTGTGCTGAACCAAGCGCCACTGCCAGCGGCGGCACCTTATCGTCGGCACAGGGCTTTTTCGTGCATAGCGTCGCAGTTTGTGCACAGCGTCGCATTTTCAGCGCAGCCTAAAAACACTAGGGTCTTTAGAATGACGTATCTATGTATTTTCTAATAAAGGAACACACGACCTGGTACGTATATATTATTGTTACGCCTCAGATATGCGTAGTATTTGCTTTTTGATTGAAAATGTTCACAATTATGAATCCAAATACCAGTTCAAGATGGCTGGGCGTTCAGAGAGTGGTTAAACTTTGGCCGAGAGGCGTAATCGGGTGACAGACAGAGAGATAGACAGCCAGACCAAAATTTCTGCGTTGAAGTATCCGAAGAAAGACTGTCGTCTTTAAAAAGCGCTGCATGAGCGGAGGTCTGTCTGCGGCGGCTGTTGTGGAACGCGCCCACGCGCTGCCTTCCGCGGTCTCCTGGTTAGCGAGACAGTCGTGCCTCAACTTATCGCAACATCAAAGCACCGAAACGGCTGCGCCCAGAAATCGCATTAGACAGTGTTGGAATCGTCGGCGAATTTTTTTTATCATTAACGCAGCGCTAGATAATTTTGTTCCCCATAATGACGTATTTAGGAAAAAATGGTACAATAATGTGCGTTATCTTAAGGGAGTGATGTGTACAACCGTCCGCAAGACTCTGTTGTGTTTAGAAAAGTCACAGCATATCCACGAAGTGAATGATGGTGAGAGGGCGAAGCTCGGAGGGATCATTCGGGTAACCGTGAATCCCCCCCCGTGCATTGCCCACACGGTCATGCAAAGACGTGACAACACGTGTTGTCACGTCTTTGCATGATTCTGGGTGTTCTATCGTGAGCTGGGCACGAGCGTCGCCGACTTGTGTTCCGGGCGCTCCCAGCCTCAGCGACCACGCCAGTTCGCGTTCCACGACAGAGGAAGACGATGCCACCTACTCAGACGACGAAGTCCACACCAGTGCTCGACGCAACGCCTCGCCTCCGCATGTATCGCCACAGAACGTTGCTGTGAGTTGTGAAAGCCACGCGTCCTTGGCTATGGGTTGTGCCGCCGTGAGTACCGGAGCCGCCGAATGCTCCGCGACGCGGTGTTCGACTCCGAGTACCGCGTCGGCCCGACGATCCCAATTATAACAGCACCATCTATCCTCTTTAATCGTCAACTATACGAAAACCACTAACGCCATCGGGTGATATTATTTCCAAGGACATATACACACAACGCCATCTAGTGAGCAATTCTTAAAACTAGAGCTGGCTACATACTACTACTACTACTACAGAGGAGGGAACAACCCACACCTTAAGGAGCTTCGCCCTTAAAAACTATTCTATCCTCGCCGCCCCGGCTTAGCGAGCCGCGGGGGACCTTCTTCGTCGGCGCCGCCGCCGCTGGGAGGCGGCTCTCCAAAGCTCGGAGCTGAATGACCAGCTCTGGGCCGTGCGGAGGGCCGAGGATTCCGCCCGAGTCCAGGGACTCCGACCCGTCATCTGAAGCCACTAAGACCAAACTGCCGGCCCATTCTGTGAAATAGTCTTTTTCTCTCTATCGTGGTACCCTACGAGCACATGGCAACAGTGTCTATTCTTCAAGGACAGTAACATACCCAAATGACTAAGCACAATGTGTATGACACGCTTTATCAAAAATGTCCAAGTTCATAGGGTGTCTTGTGCTTAGAGAAATTTATTAACTTCGCAACCTGCTGATGGTAAGCACATGGACAGAGTGTACTAGAATCTAACATGGAGCCACTTCTCTAGTTGTTAGCTTGCCATCACCCATCACATCGTAGCCTCCGCAGTGGCACGGAGCTCGGTTATAGCTCACTTCATGGTTGTTGTTTTTTTCAGACATAAAAGCACTATCATTTATGCCGTAAGACGAGTAGCGCATTATACGCAGTCCTAACCTTTTAACCCAACAAAGCCATGAAATGAAATCACAAGGCGCAAGCGCAAGTTATACATTCATGATTTAACACATTGGGTGCGGTGGCCATCAGCGGTTATATACGCAGTCCTAACCTTTTAACCCAACAAAGCCATGAAATGAAATCACAAGGCGCAAGCGCAAGTTATACATTCATGATTTAACACATTGGGTGCGGTGGCCATCAGCGGTTATATACGCAGTCCTAACCTTTTAACCCAACAAAGCCATGAAATGAAATCACAAGGCGCAAGCGCAAGTTATACATTCATGATTTAACACATTGGGTGCGGTGGCCATCAGCGGTTATATACGCAGTCCTAACCTTTTAACCCAACAAAGCCATGAAATGAAATCACAAGGCGCAAGCGCAAGTTATACATTCATGATTTAACACATTGGGTGCAGTGGCGAATCAGCGGTTATATGCAGTCTAACCTTTTAACCCAACAAACCCATGAAATGAAATCACAAGGCGCAAGCGCAAACCACATTCATGATTTAACATTGGGTGCGGTGGCCATCAGCGGTTATATACGCAGTCCTAACCTTTTAACCCAACAAAGCCATGAAATGAAATCACAAGGCGCAAGCGCAAGTTATACATTCATGATTTAACACATTGGGTGCGGTGGCCATCAGCGGTTATATACGCAGTCCTAACCTTTTAACCCAACAAAGCCATGAAATGAAATCACAAGGCGCAAGCGCAAGTTATACATTCATGATTTAACACATTGGGTGCGGTGGCCATCAGCGGTTATATACGCAGTCCTAACCTTTTAACTTAACAAAGCCATGAAATGAAATCACAAGGCGCAAGCGGAAGTTATACATTCATGATTTAACACATTGGGTGCGGTGGCCATCAGCGGTTATATACGCAGTCCTAACCTTTTAACCCAACAAAGCCATGAAATGAAATCACAAGGCGCAAGCGCACGTTATACATTGATGATTTAACACATTTGGTGCGGTGGCCATCAGCGGTTATATACGCAGTCCTAACCTTTTAACCCAGCAAAGCCATGAAATGGAATCACAAGGCGCAAGCGCAAGTTAGAAATTCATGATTTAACACATTGGGTGCGGTGGCGATCAGCGGTTATATACGCAGTCCTAACCTTTTAACCCAGCAAAGCCATGAAATGAAATCACAAGGCGCAAGCCCAAGTTACACATTCATGATTTAACACATTGGGTGCGGTGGCCATCAGCGGTTATATACGCAGTCCTAACCTTTTAACTTAACAAAGCCATGAAATGAAATCACAAGGCGCAAGCGCAAGTTATACATTCATGATTTAACACATTGGGTGCGGTGGCCATCAGCGGTTATATACACAGTCCTAACCTTTTAACCCAACAAAGCCATGAAATGAAATCACAAGGCGCAAGCGCAAGTTATACATTCATGATTTAACACATTGGGTGCGGTGGCCATCAGCGGTTATATACGCAATCCTAACCTTTTAACCCAACAAAGCCATGAAATGAAATCACAAGGCGCAAGCGCAAGTTACACATTCATGATTTAACACATTGGGTGCGGTGGCCATCAGCGGTTATATACACAGTCCTAACCTTTTAACCCAACAAAGCCATGAAATGAAATCACAAGGCGCAAGCGCAAGTTATACATTCATGATTTAACACATTGCGTGCGGTGGCCATCAGCGGTTATATTTTCAGCCGATATATATTCACGCCAGGAGGTTTTCTTAAAAAATCCACGCATCTCCACGAAGTAAGTGATGACGAGTGGGCAAAGCTAGGTCGTAAGGTCCATAATGTCTACGTTGAAGTCGCCGACTTGTATAAAGGGTTTGTGCTTGTAGGTGTTTTATATTTTAGATACGAAGCATCTTATTCTCGGGGTTTTGTCCGTTCCTCCCGCGTCCGTTCACTCTCATGAAGTAGGGAAGCACCCACTATGCTAACCAGATCACTGTAGTACAATAAGGCCGTCAACCACCATCATAGTCACAAGAGTCATGGCCGAAAGCACAGAGAGGCTGCTTAGCAATGGCTAGGCAGGTAGTGGGTGCAAGCTAAGAATAACACGCACTACAGGTGGGGGTGTGTCGCCCACGTTGACTCCATTCCTTGATCTTGCATGTGCTTGCGGGGGCTTGGTCCGTCCCTCCTTCCCGCGTCCCACACCCTCTATCTCTCCATTTCTTAGCTCCCCCTTTCTCTCTTCTAGGAATCCGCTACTTTACTGAGCGGGCCGCACGACAGGTGGTGCGACACCTGCATAATCCACTGGGGACGCCACGGTAGCTCCGCGATATGAATATTTTACATTCCAAAGTGTGTTCATTATTACATTCCAAAGTGTGTTCGGCGAAAGCGTGTGGCCATTCTACTGACTATGCCATGTCTTTTAGGGGCGAAGCTCCTTTTAGTCTAACCTTGTCGTGCGTAAGGCGTAACCGGTAGTATCTCGTGATAATGATGACGATGACGCTGATGACCATGAAGAATAAGCGCGTTCCAGACCACCTCTAGTTCCCATCGTGTGCACCGCGGAAGCAGAGCGTCCCGCAGGCGGTGTGGCCATCTATGTCAAGCAGAACACTGTAGTGCAATAAGGCCGTCCACCATCACTACAGTCACTAGAGTCATGGCCGAGAGCATAGAGGGGCAGCTTAGCAATGGCTAGGCAGGTGGTCTGTCGCTCAGGTTGGCTCCATTCCTTGATCTTGCTTGGATGTGCTTGCGGGGGCTCAGTCCATCCCTCCTTCCCGCGTCCCTACACCCCTCCAGAGCATGCGCGTCCCCTCCACCCTCTCTCTCCTCTCCAACGCTCACCCCATTTCTCTCTTCTAGCAATCCTCTACTGTACGGAGCGGCGCCCGCGTCCTACACCCCTCCAGAGCATGCGTGTCCCCTCCCGCTCTCTCACCTCTCCTACGCTCACCCCCTTTCTCTCCTCTAAGAATCCTCTACTCTACGGGGCGGCGTCCGCGTTCCACATCCCCACAGTGGATGTGCGTCCTCTCCTCCTCTCTCTCCTCTACGCTCACCCCCTCTCTCCCCTCTAGGAATCCTCTACGGAACCATATAAGAACCCCTATCCCTCCACTTCACCGACCATAAGGCCGTTATAATGAAGGGAGACCGGAAGCCACGCCTAGCTACCATTTACGAATAAATAAAATTTTTTTGTATATATACACACAGTGTTTGTCACGTCTTTGATGATGTACTGGACGAAAATTCACGGTATACCGATGAACCTCCAGAGCTTCGCCCACTCATCATCATTCACTCCGTGGATATGCTGTGATTTTTTTTCTATTACACTCTCACTGGGATAACACACAAACCGAATGTGTGCGTGTTTTCTTCCGCGAATTTTTTACCGCGAATCGCAGCGAGACGCGAGACTAATCTTCCTCCGTTCGCATGCGTTAGTAGACACTTTTAGTTTAGCGTACGTAACAAGCCTACGTACGCAGCATGGCTACGGGAGAGAAGTGCGCATGCGCAGTACGTAACGTATCTATTCCACGGATGCGTGCGTACGCCCGAAAAAAAATCCGACGCACGCAAACGTAACGAGACGTAGCGCTAGCTACGTGACACTCTCGCGAGATCTCGAATGAAAGAGCAGCCTGATTGCAAGATGGCACAGAACGTAAAAACATGGGTCCAATGATTCAGCTTGACTTGGATGCCAGTGGCCATTATAACGGCCGCTACCGCAAGATGGCGCTAAGAAGCACTCGAAAGCTATTTCATTTCACATGTGATATATCTAGTTGAACGAAACGCATCCCGGTACGGTCGATACGGTAAACTAAAAGTGTTGCTGAGCGCTTCGCTTGCAGCGTACGCAACGTATCGTGCTGCGTACGTAGGCTTGTTGCGTACGCCCAACTAAAAGTGTCTCGCATTTTCTCGCGCATTGCGCATCGCGCAAACGCCATCCGCGTTCCAGCGCTTAAATTGACGGACTCTTTGTAAATTCGAAAGTGTATTCCGTGGACGCATGTGTCCATTGAGACGGCGTCGGTCAGAATGATTGCAAGGGCTGGCAATCAGAATGATTGCAAGGGCAAGCAAAGCGCGAGCGCTGTAGAGTCCGAAGCGACCGCCGTCCGTTTGCGCACCCAGGCGGTCACTTGATTCCGTGCCAGAGCTCGGATGGACAGACGGACTGACAGACGGATGGACGGACGGCGGACGAACAGACAGACGGACGGACGGACGGAGGGGACGGACGGACGGAGAGACGGACGGACGGACGGACGGACGGACAAACCGATGGACGGATGAACGGACGGACAGACGGACAAACGGATGGACGGACAAACGGACGGACAAACGGACAGATTAACGGACGAACAAACGGATGGACAGACGGACAAACGCACGGACAGACGGACAAACGGACAGATGAACGGACGGACACCGGACGGACGGACGGACGGACGGACTGACTGACGGACTGACGGACGGACGGACGGACACCGGATGGACGTGAGCATGAGACATTAAAGGCTTTCGACAGCATCTCCCGCTAAAGGAAACCATGTGTAGATGCGAAGCAGTGGGCGCTAACGATTACACTGGCAGCGGCGTTGACGCTGGCGCTCATCGCGGCGTTGCGCAGGAAAGAAATCTAGGGATGCGCAATCACGCAGGGGATGGACCGGTGTTTCCTACTGGAACATGCCAATCGCTGCTAATGGGCAATGAGAGGCAGAAGACTCGGACTAGACACAGAGACCCGCAGTCCGCTTTTGGTTAACGCGCACGCTGCGAATTTTTATCGTTCGACAACGCCCAGGAGAAATCTTCCACCGGCACTACCTTGCAGGTCAAGATCCAGTGCCTATATATACGGGGTGGCCAGTGAACGGTTGTGCAGCGTGAGCAGTCGGTTTTTAGATGCGAAGCATCTTATGCTCAGGGGCTATGTCCGTCCCTCCCGCGTCCCCCGTCCCGCGTCCGGCCACATCATGAAGTAGGTATGCACCCATTCTGCGATCCAGAACACTGTAGTAATATGAAGGCCGTCAACCACTACCACAGCAATCAGAGTCATGGCCGAGAGCACAAAGAGGCTGCGTAGCAATGGCTAGGCAGGTGGTGTCTGTCGCCCAGGTTGACCCCATTCCTTGATCTTGCTTGCATGTGTTTGGAGGGGGCTTAGTCCGTACCTCCTTCTTGCGTCCCGCGTTCCACACCACCACAGCGCCTGCGCGTCCCCTCCCCCTCTCTGTCCTACGCTCACCTCCTTTCTCTCCTCTAGGAATCCTCTACTCTACTGAGCGGCCCCCCGCGTCCCACCCCCCCTCCCCCAGCGCATGCGCGTCCCCCTCCCGTATCTTCTCCTACGCTCACCCCCTTTCTCTACTCTAGGAATCACCTACTCTACGGAGCGGCGCCCGCGTCGCACATCCCCACAGCGCATTCGCGTCCTCTCCCCCCCTCTCTCCTCTAGGAATCCTCTACTCTACGGAGCGGCTCCGGCGTCCCACATCCCCACAGCGCATGCGCGTCCTGTCCCCCCTCTCTCCTCTAGAAATCCTCTACGGAGCGGCGCGCACGACAGGTGGTGCGACAGCTGCATACTCCACTGGGGGGCGCCACGGTAGTTCCGCGGTATGAAAATGACGGAGCGCGCGCACCTCATTCTCTCTCCTGTGCAGCGCCGCGATGAGCGCCCGGACCGCTGCCGTGAAACGAGAGCGGCGACGTTCCTCCCGCTCAAGCTAATCATCTCCCCGCTGCTTCGCATCCACACATGGTTCCCTAAGCGGGAGATGGGGAAGTTTTTTTCCGTCACAATTATGATTGATATTTGTGCATTGGTAAGCCTTTTTTAGATGCGAAGCATCTTATGCTCGGGGCTCTGTCCGTCCCTCCCGTGTCCCACGTCCCGCGTCCGGCCACTGTCATGAGGTAGGGAAGCACCCATTATGCGAACCAGAACCCTGTAGTAATATGAAGGCCGTCAACCCTAACACAGTCATCAGAGTCATGGCCGAGACCACAGAGAGGCTGCTTACCAATGGCTAGGCAGGTGGTGTCTGTCGCCCAGGTTGACCCCATTCCTTAATCTTGCTTGCACGTGTTTGGAGGGGGCTTAGTCCGTCCCTCCTTCCCGCATCCCACACCACCACAGCGCATGCGCGTCCCCCTCTCTCTCCTAAGCTCACCCCCCATTCTCTCCTCTAGGAATCGTCTACTCTACAGAGCGTCCCCTCTTCAATGCTCTCCTACGCTCACCCCCCTTCCTCTACTCTAGGAATCATCTACTCTACGGAGCGGCGCAATCGCGTCCCCTCCCCCTCTCTCCTGTAGGAATACTCCACTCTACGGAGCGGCTCCGGCGTCCCACAGCGCGTGCTCTTCTCATCTTGAAATCATCTACTCTACGGAGCGGCTCACGCGTCCCACAGCGCATGCACGTCCCCTCCCCCTCTTTCTCCTCTTCTACGGTCCCCCCCCCGTCCTTTCCTCTAGGAATCCTCTACGGAGCGGCGCGAACTACAGGTGGTGTGACAGCTGCTTACTCCGCTGGGGGCGCCACGGTAGTTCTGCGGTATGAAAATGACGGAGAGCGCACGCCTCATTTTTCTCCTGCGCAGCGCCGCGATGAGCGCCCGGACCACTGTCGTGAAATGAGAGCGGCGACGTTCCTCCCGCTCAAGCTAATTATCTCCACGCTGCTTCGCATCCACACATGGTTCCCTTTAGCGGGAGATGGGGAATTTTTTTGTGTGTGTCTCACATATGGTTACCCGAGCGTTGGCCCATATAATGTAAATTGAGTGACGTAAAATGACATAAAGAGCCAACGACAAAGCTCCGTTCTAAGCTCCATAATGTCTACGTTGAAGTCGCCGACTACTTTAAAGGGTTTGTGCTTGTAGGTGTTTTATATTGCTTCTTCACAATTATGATTGTTGTTTGTGTACTGTAAACCATTTTTTTTATTCACATACACAAATATGTTTCGACTATAGCAATAGTTTTCTAACCACCATGACAGCGGACAGTGGGCGTCGACAACAAAGCGCGGTCCTAAGGTCCATAATGTGTGCGTTGGAGTCGTCGACCAGTATAAAGGGTTTGTGCTTCGAGGTGTTTTACCTTGTTCAATTCTCTCCATGTTATGTTCAATTCTCTCCGTGTTACATCTTCTTATGTCCTAATGATTAACTTCGAAAGCTCTGTCAGTTCTATTTTGGTGATCTGTGTTTGAGGCTTTCATACTTTGACGTTTTAGATGTGAAGCATCTTATGGCGAAGCTTAATCCGGTGGTGGTGTGCGGCGTGATCACCCTTACTGCGCATGCGCAAACGCTTTAAAAGAAATAAAAATAAAAAACCTGGTTCCCTTTAGCGGGAGATGGTGTAATTTTTTTTTAAATCAGGTTTTTCGTCCCTTGGGAGAGCTTGCCAGTGTCCTGTCTAACTACCTCCGACTTCCACTGCAAACTCCGTAAAAACACTCGTCAGATTATCATTCACTGCGTCAACGCTACGGACGGTTTCCTTCGTTGCAGCCGAGCATTTGCTTCGAAGAGGGACCCTGAATTCCTGTACTTTTCCTCTCAGCGCTAGCTCATTAACTGGCTTTTTGTGTATCAGTTTCTGCCATTCCTACCTCAAGTCTAGACGAATTCGAGACCTTACCATAATATGGTCCCTGCATCGTATCTTTGCGACCACTTCCACATCCTGTGCGATACCCGGGTGTGTACACAGTATGAAGTTAATTTCATTCTTAATTTTGCCATTAGGGCTCGTCAACGGCCGCCTAGGGTTCGGTCGTTTTCAGTAGAACGTGTCCAAGATCCGTAATTTATTGCATTCGGTGAACTCTACTGATAGTTCCCCTCTGGAATTTCTAGGACCGATGCAATATTCTCCCACTGCCTGGTCTCCAGCCTACTTCTTGTTTACCTTGGCATTAAAGTCGCCCGTTAGTACCGCATACTGTGTCTTCACCTTACTCGTTGCTGATTGCATGTTTTCATAGAAGCGTTCAACAAAATGGTCATCATGGCTGGATGTAGGCGCATAGGCCTGTACCACCTTCATCTTCTGCGTCTTATTAAGTTTAATAACAATACTTGCCACCCTCTGAATAATGTGATGGTATTCCCCTATGTTGCCAGCTATGTTTTTAGAGATAAGAAACCCCACCCACAGTTCACTTCTGTCTACTAAGCAACGATAGTCCTTCTAACAACACTAAGCCCTATTACATCCCATTTAACGCCCTTTAGTTCCTCGAATAGCACAGCTAGATTCGCCTCAATGCATAGCGCTCTTGCGTTAAACCCTGCGAAGTTCAAATTCCAATGGCGGCCTGCGCGGACCCAGAGATTTTCAGCAACCCTCCGCTGTGTCGTAGGTCTGACCGCCGCCGTGATTAGTTGCTTCACAGCCGCTGAGGACTGAAGGCTGAGAACTGGTGTATTTTTGTGGGAGGTAGCGGCAAAATACTCACCAGGGTGGCCAATCCTTCTCTGGTTAGGGAGTGCATTACCGGCTGTGGCGCCGGTGAGGCGGCACCCCTGGCCTATTTATGCAATTCCACTGACGGCACGCCTTTGCATTAAATATTATAGACCTGCTCCTGAACCGGAGATCCGCAGAAAAATTATAAACCATAAAAAACTTCTCAGCATTTCGCGTGTACTCAATAATCGATGTTCTCGCACGTGTGGCGAAAAAGTATTTTTGTGACATATACCTTTGAAACAACGTTGTCATTATCAGAAGACTCAGTTTCTTTGCTTTCGTATATCCAAATACCACAATGACAGTAAATACGATTTCGATGATGCGTACCAGGTTGTAAATTTTTAACGTCTTCATCGTTAGCGCGGAATGTTTGCTAAGGTGATTAGGGCAAACGCTCTAACGTTAAATCTCGTAAACAGCGAGAAAGTAAGTGAGAAAGGGACGGGACGCTGTCGGAGACTAACGTGCTCCGCATGGCGATGTGGGCGTTCAACGCAGTTCGTATCTTTGCCCTTGTTTTTAGGTACAGCGGGTTGAAAAGGTGGATAATGTGCCGGCGAGCGACTGGCTGTTCGACGCTGCTAATTCGTCGTTAGATGCTAATTAAGTACGCGCTATGGTAATTGCGATTGCTCAGAATCAAGGCCGATGAGCCCGCCTCGCTCGTCAGCCCTCGTTTGTGTGCGCTCCGGCGGAACCCTGCGGGTTGGTTGAACGTGAGCTGCGTTCAACGGCCATCTCAGCGAGCGCCTACGCCTGCAGGGAAACGCGCCGACTATGCATGCTATTAGTAAGCAGCGTGCGTGCGGTAGCTTGTCTTCGCAAGGCGGGGTTATGAATGGTGTCGGTTAGTCGAAGAGCACCGGAGTGTCTGAAAGGTCGTACGTTACGAGAGGCGCTGTGCTGTACACCTGTCGTCCTCGATGTACACTTTTAGGGGGACTCGAGAAGAATGAGATGACGTGTAAGTATACACTCCCGAACAGGGAGCCGGCGTTATAGCTCTCTGCGAGGACTTCATATATTTGTGCGTCATCGTTGTGTACAAAACCTATGTGAGATGCCGGCAGACTGTACCCTCAGGCATGTGCTTACAAAGTTCAATAAGTGAAAGGCAGGATGTAACTTTGGTCGACAGCAGACCACGTATACGCCCAACAGTGTAGCGCGTGCATTAATTCTGGCTGCGAAAAGTGTAAGCACTTCGGCCTGTTCGTTATTACTATTTTTTTCTGATTCTGTAATGACAGCATTCACAACGTTGTTGAAGGGCTGTTCGTAATGGGCTGATCGTGCGCAGTTCTTTATCTTACAGCGTGTGACCTGTATCCCTTCATTCACACTTTCACGCATTTCATTAAGCACTGCGATTTGAGCACGTAACTTTTTTTAGAATGATACCTGTATTCCTTTGGGTACCAACCCAGAAAACGCCTGGTTGCTTTAGTCTGACCTTCAACTTCAGCCAAGGTGAAGCCAGCGTGTCTGAGCTGCGTCAGTGCCCAGAAAATGGTTCACACGTGGCCCGCAAGATGGCGTGAAGTTCTCACCAATAAGTACGGGCTGACTTTTTCTCGAGCGTGTCAGCCAGCGCGCTGACCATGTGCTTCGTTCTATAGACTATTTTACGAATGGGTTTGAGGGCCGCCATACTGGGCTGTTAACCTTTGTGTTTTGTATCTTTAACAACCAAAAGAACAGTGTTACGGTAGACGCATGCGCATGAAAACGATTGGGTTGGTGCCGAGGATGTTTTATGGCCTTATTAATTCACGTCGCGATGTACAAAACAAGGAAACAACAGCTTAGCAGCCCAAGATGGCGGCGCCCAGATGTCTTAGGAACATACTATACACATTGCGTGTCGTCGCAACGCGGGCCAAATAGCGTCAGAGAGAGGCTAGCCGCGTTGAAGACCAAGCACGCTGGCATGCTTCTCCGCAAGCAAGAACAACGCGAGACAAGCTGCAGCTCAGAGCCGGAAGCTTGTCGACTAGATCGTGCATTTCAGGAGTGAAGCCTCTCATCGCCTAAACCGAGGCATGCAACACAACGTTCAGTTTCTGCAAACCAATAGTTCCAGCTGTTCGCTAACTAAGCAACACCCAACTACCGCTAAAAAAAAAAAAACTAGTTTAGCCGCAGTCAACCACGACAATATCTTGTCTGCAATATCTTGTCTACCTAGAGAAGGTGCGAGGTTTGGGAAAATCTATGCGAATTTTGCGTCATTTTGACACAGTGCTGTACACAGACGATTAGTACGATTAAAATTCAGTTTGATTATTGTTGTTTTAACTTTGCTTCATTTACACCATGCCGTCCTGTTCTTAATCAACCGGGCGCGATCAAATTCTTCCTCATGCGAGACGATACGTACATTTTCCTTTGCCTGACAAACAGTTCATATTGCACACAACCATTTAATCAGCCTTGAACGCGCGCTTTTTATATGCGTCAGGTTTTTTATTAAGAGGAAAAGTTATTTCACAGCCCGAAGGAAGCCATCGCTCAGATTGTGCGTATGTTGGAGTCTGGTGTGCCCTGTCGTGTTCGAAGGCGCATATTTCCCATTGTGGATCTCATAATTCCAGGCTCATGATCAATGCGGAGCGGCACGCTTTTGCTTGAAGTAGATCAGGGTGTAGCAACGAAATATCCACGAGACATACAATGAAACCTCAATATACAGAAGTCGGTAAACCCGGCAGTTTGGTTCGTTATATCAAAACATCGTTAAATTGAAATGTCATGTAAAAAAGGTTACAACAGCTAAAGGCCCATTTTTCGCAAGAGAAGTGCCGGTTGAATGTTTGAATATGCCGTATCGCGAAAAACTAATTTCGATAACATAAGAAAAGCTGACTTTCTTAATTCTGGGGTCCGGCTACCGCGGCGCTGACAAAACCCTCTTCACGGCGGCCGAATGGCGCGCGATCCCGAAAGAAATGCAGGTTAACGCATCGCAGTAATGTGAAATAAGCGAAGCTTCTGAAACGGCGCCACAAGGGAAGACGAATGCACACGAAAAACAGAGGACACCAAACACAAGCGCCGACTCTCAACTGAACTTTTTCACATGCGCAGACAATAAATATATACCCACGCATGGCATCACACAGATAACAAACCCGTACATAAACGATGAAAACCGGTGTTAACAAATCAAAAAAATACAAAAAAACAAAAAATATCTCTACCCATTCAAGTATAAGATTTCTGTGTTCTGCAAAGCTACAGACGGGAAGCTGATGCATGATTCTTTTTCCTTTTGTATGTGCCAAGCCTCGATAATTTCTCGAGTTGTCTGGTTATGATGCCGTGACATTACGCGAGTTTCACTGAACTGGGGTTTACATCCACACTGCTGACAATGCGCAGCCATATGCGATAGACTATCGCTTCGTACACCAGAATCATGTTCTCTTATCCGAACATTTACACACCTTCCTGTCTGGCCTATGTATGCGGCGCCGCATGACAGGGGAATTCTGTAGCTTTGCAGAACACAGAAATCTTATACTTGAATGGGTAGATATATTTTTGTTTTTTTTTGCATTTTTTTTGCTTGTTCACACCGGTTTTCATCGTTTATGTACGGGTTCGTTATCTGTGTGAAGCCATGCGTGGGTATATATTTATGGTCTGCGCATGTGAATAAAAGTTCAGTTGAGAGTCGGCGCTTGTGTTTCGTGTCCTCTTTTTTCGTGTGCATTCGTCTTCCCTTGTGGCGCCGTTTCAGAAGTATGAATACATACCAACTTGCCCAGTTATCAGTCCTTATAAGCGAAGCAATCACGCCTCTTCTGCCGCCGTGGTTTGTCTTCAAAGCCTCTGGTGCTGCCGGGAGTAGTGCGACGTCGATGCTATCATATTCACCAAACCAAACCACTGATTTTCCCTTTGCTTCGATGAACGCGCAGCGTAGAAAACAATCGCACGCCACGAAACCAAAAAAGTCGCGGTGCAAAGCCTCAGCAGAAGGTTCAATTTTTTTTATCATTTCAGTCTTCCTCTGCGGTAGCATTGAAAGGTCGTTGGATTGAAATCATGGATAAAGTTGTTTCGTTATATTGAGGTTCCAAACACGTAGTGTTCTATAGACGGGAAGTTATGAATTTGTGTAAAGTGAAACACTTCCTCATATCGAGAACTTTGTGATATTGCACTTCGTTATATCGAGGTTTAGCTGTCATATTAGAGAAGCGAGTTGGGCTAGTTGGTGCGTATTAACTGCAAACATAACTAATTAGCGCAAAAAAAAAAAACAACGGACAAGGTGAGGACAACAGACAGGACGTGGCGCTAAACGTTAAATGAGCATTTACTCGCAGAAAAAAAAAGCATAAATTCACAAGCTGCGCAGGAGGCTCCGCAACACCGAAAAGATCACTTAAAAACGCCCCCCAGTGCTGTCGCGGTTGCTGGCCATCTCGCTGACCATTCCCGACGGTGCATGTGTACAGCGATGTTTCACTGCACTCATGTGTTCAGGCGGTTCAGAGGGCAATCAGACATGGAAATTTTCGATGCTTTTTGTATAAGAAAAGCGGGTGATCCCTGTGTGAGAGCTCTTTCGCTGGCTCGCTGGCTCTATGCAATGAAGAATGCGCATATTTGAAAGAAATCTGCGCATGGAACCGTTTGGTTAGGCGGGGCACGAGGAGGTTTGGTAGGAATATAAAGAGTTAAAATTTAATGACGCGTATGGGGGGCGTTTTTTATTTACCTTTTCCGTGTTGCGCAGCCTCCGGCGCAGCTTGTGAATGTATGCTTTTATTCTCCGTGTAAATGCTCAGCTGAAGTTTAGCGCCATGGCCTGACTGTTGTCTTCACCTTGTCAGTTTTTTTTGCGCTAATTAGTTGTGTCTGCAGTTAGCTCTCTAGCAAGCCTATATATGGTTTCTATAAGTGCAGATTTTTAGACCACGCTTAAATTTTGATAACGCCCTGCGAACAACAACGGAATGACCAGCTTCGAGCTCTGTTTCTCGAAGCGGTAGGCCATCACCCGTAAGAGATCTATACAGACAGAAAATGGGCTATTCATTAATGTTTTCTATGACACTTTTGCCAGCTTTCTACAACGACAGCCGTCACACGGAGTCACACCGGATTTATCGTAAACATTAAGAAGGAGGTGAAAGAGAGGGCGAACTGAAGTAACATGTGTAGTGTTCGGTGCGTGCCCACAGTCGAGACAAAATTTACGGCTGAGGAGAATATGAAGCTTTAGGCGCTGTTGCGTGGCATTTGCGGAAAAGCGAAGACCGAGAAGGAAGTTTTAAGCGCAGCAAATTGGAAACGCGTTGAAGTCGCCGCACCGGGAGTTGGAAAGCCAAGCACAGGATGGAAGTCGCTCCTGGTGCAAAATAAGTTGCGCAAACAAACAGTGCTCCTTTAGAATAGGGCTCCGCAACGCAAACAATGCGGGCCCCTTGGTTGCAGCCACAGTCGTTCAAGTGTGTTAGAAAACGCTTTGTCGAGGGCGTCCCGTGGCCGTCGCTCCGCGGGCGTATTCCGAAAAGCCCACCGAACTTTCCCAGCCCGAATTTCGAGCCTTTTGTATCCGGCCTCTGAAATGAGTAAGCAGCGACTTTCGCGTATTTCTATAGGAGTGGAACTGCGAGAGACGCTTATTGTCGCGTTAAAGGGATTTTGCTGCCGCATTTTGTTCCCGCGTACCCCGCCCGCGCAGTCGGAATGAGTGGGTTAAAGGCTGGTCTCCGTTTAGTATTTCTCAAAAGTTTGCTTCTCTGCGTAACGCGCGCAATGCTTCGTTAATCTCTCGGATAAAGTTACACAACAGACCCCTTGTCGCGGCACCCGCATAGACATGTTGACATCAGTTTTGTGGGCGTCCTTCTTGTGAGTTTTGCCAAATGTGACACCTGAGTTTAATTGCAAACTTATGCGTTTATTAACAGCGGAGCTGTTTAAGCCAGGCGGAAAGTTCCTGCTGAATCTGAAAACCCCCCTCGCATAGAGATGACAACCCTGTGCGTCGCCATGGCAACCGGGCGATGCTGGTGTGACGTCCGTTACCGCCGCCGCCGAGGCGCGCCTATAGCGATGCAACACTCGCGCTCGCCTTCGCTCATGCCGTCACTGCGTCACCACGCTCTCGCTCGTGGCGCAGTGACGTCACTGCTTCTGGTCAATAATCAATCACGTGGTGACGTCACGACGTGATTTACTACGCCGATAGCTAGTCGTGTCAATGCGCCAAAAGAGTGCGGGATTGGGAGTCCGCGCCATTGGTTGCGACCGGTGTGTGCGCCCAGTATACATCCAGTGGTCGTGACGTCACCGCTTGTTTATAAAAGCTGGTGCTCAGCCTCCGTGCCGTGGATTCAAGCTTGGAGTCGCCTTGGGTTGACACAAGAATGTACTCACTTTTGAGGAAGAAGCTGCACAAAAACAACGGTGTCTCCAAGCCATGTCGGAAAACAATCGTCGATGAAGAGCGAATCCGGGATACCGGGCTAATGAGGAAGCAAAACGACGTCGACGAGCCGTTGATGACCGCGAGTATCTCAAAAGAAGGCAAGAGCAGTGGCAGTGCAGAGCAAATCTTGATATAGCATAACTTAGCAAAACTATTGCAATACCACCGAATAACAGAAAACACAGCTCTACTGTGCCTGTAGCTTTGCAACAGCAACCACATGCCAAGCTAGCCACGGCATTTTTTTAAAGCGCTTATCGACGGCAACTTCACGCTGCACCACAAGTGGATGGACACTCTACGATTCGTGTAGGAATTATGACGACCATCTGTGGAAATAGAATAAGTGTTGACGGTTTAAAACTGTTGTGTAGCCAGCAACAGCACTTTGTAAGCGTGTTCCGCAAGAATACCATCTGTCATCAGCGAAGAAGTCATCATAAAATTGCGGATCCAATCGTTGTCTATAGACATGACCGTCCATCTGGTTTTGAATAGTAAACGTTCCTAATAAGACAACTGGATGAATTCGAGCCTTCAGTTCTAGAATTTCGACCATGTTGGCTATAACGCTATGCATAATTACCGGTTTCATTTCCAGAGTATCCACATGGATAACAATGATAATTGTTCGCGTTTTAAGTCACTAAAATACGACGTGATTATGGGCGACGCTGTGTTGAAGGGCTCCGTAAACTTCGGGTTCTTTGACGTGCACCGAAGTCGAAGCACACGGCCTTTAGCATTTCGCCTCCATAGAAATGCGACCACCGCATCCAGGATCCAATCCCGTGACCTTCGGAACTGTAGCCGGGCACTTTTAGCTCTAGACCACGGCGCGGCAGGGGCGTAGCCAGAAATTTTTTTCCGGGAAGGGGGGGGGGGGGGGGGAAGCACCTTCTTGAAATGATCATGTTTCTCTCTGTATGCCATGGCGAAAAAAAGTTCGGGAGAAGGGGGGGCGGGGGGGGGGGACGGGCCCGGTGTGCCACCCCCTGGCGACGTCCCTGCCGCGCGGGCGAGTATCCAAATGGAGGAACGAAACAAAAGCACGTTGTAGACTGTGGCTTGGTGTCGCTTTCACGAAATATTTTACCTTCTGCACCGGGATGAAACATAGCGTTGCTTGCTACCACTGTGGAGGCGAGGTCATAATCAGTCACTAAGATCCCAAAATGACCCTGAACGACGTGACGGAAGAAGGGACACAGTCCGCGGTGCCGGGGTTTGTGTCCGTACATTAGTCTCGTCGTTTAGCGCTCTTCTCTGCTGTTCATCATAAACCAACCAGTCCAAATGCGTACTGTTCTTTCGATAATGTTCTTTGCTGCTTTCCTGGCTTGAGCGCAGGCCCTCGTTTGAAGCCCTTCTTGACTACGGCCATTCGCGTGACAGGTAACACTAGAATGATAATTTAAACGTTATTGTGTTCTTCGTACTTCGCTTTTGTGCTTGGACAGTTGTGGTGGGCTGCTGTCTTGGGATTCATTGTAGTGCTGAAAGACGTGTACAAGCACCCAATTTTAGTTTCTCTTTTTTTTTAGCAGCCTCACAACCTTATTTTTCTTTTGCTATTAAATGCGCAGCATTCCTTAGCGACCCAAAGGTAATATAATAATAATATCTGGGGTTTTACGTCCCAAAACCACGATATGATTATGAGAGACGCCGTAGTGGAGGGCTCCCAAAATTTCGACCATCTGGTGCTCTTTAAGCGTGCACTGACATCGCACAGTACACGGGACTCTACCATTTCGCCTCCACCGAAATGCGACCGCCGCGGTCGGGATCGAACCTGCGACCTTCGGGTCAGCAGCTGAGCACCGTAGCCACTGATCCACCGTGGCGGGCCCCAAAGGTATGCTAAGGAATGCAACGTTAACTGTAGATGCAGTGCTGACTATCTAATTTTATAACAAGGCAATATACATAGCTAATGAACTCCTATGACAAAGGCGTCTTGTCGGGTTAACGAAAATTGTGGTTCCTGCGTTTCCTCCGCTACTATAGCAGTCTAATAAACATTACATTTCTCTATCATTCAGCAAGCTACACCAAGCGTTGCCTGACCATGGGGAAACGCGCTAACCAGTGTTTCGTAGGATATTCACATGATCGCACCGGAAAGTGCACTTCGTTTCAATAGCACTCCCATCTGTCCGAACGTGATCGCTGCCGTTACGTACCATCATGAGTTACCTTTTATACTCCAGAGTAGTCGACGTTCCTGGTAATCCCACAATGCGCACACAACTACTACCCTTAAAAAACACGTCGATGCACCTTGTAAAGCTTGGTCAAAACCAAATATGGCGCAGAGATGAGTACTTGCTGGCTGTCCCACATGAAACCGATGCACACAAGACGGCGTGGGATCTGCCGAATTTTTGTTGTTACAGCATTTGGGACATTCGTACTGATTTAACTTAACGATATTGTATGTATACTGCATTAGGGATTTTATTTTCACTCCTGCAAGGGCCTACTCATAAGCCTGCTGTATTGTTTAAATTAAGAAAATGTAGTCACCGCCGGGAATGTCGGTCAGGGCATTCTGTATACCTCTTAGAATAAAAAAAAAATAACAAGGCGTGCAAACACGCTGCCTCTACTTCTAAAGATATTACGTTTAGCAGTTGTAAGTTTGCGCACCACCTGTCCTGTGTCCCTGTATCGTCCTAGCGTTTTCGTCTCATCATCTGCAGCGCAACAAAGAAACCATGTTCTAAAGATATTTTCCGTTCGCTAAGACGGAGCCTGTTCTTTCTTCTGAAAAGAATCTAGCCTTTTCACGCTCCACGCTGGCTGCGTATCGATGTCACACGCTACGATTTTCACAGTTCTTCGAACCACGATAAATCAGTCGCGTTCCCGCGCGCATGTTTTTTTTTTTTTTTTTTTTTTTTTTTTTTTTTTTTTTTTTTTTTTTTAACGCGATAGCGCTGAAGAGCTTGTTTCGAAGAAATTCCGGTGTCGGCGTTGTCGTCGTTGTTTGTGAGCGAAAAATCATCATCTTGTCCGTTGAATGGAAATACCAAAAAAATTCACAGCATATCCACGAGGTGAAAGATGATGAGTGGGGCGAAGCTCCGGAGGGAATCATCGGTAAAACCGTGAATCTTCCGTGTATCGCCCCATGAATCATGGCGCAGTCGTCGAACATGAAGCTTTAAGGCAGACGCCACCTGTGCTCGTGCGTCCTCGGCGTTCCGGACAGGCCCTCCCAGGAAAGCCGTCCACGCTTCCTCGGCCATGGAACCCGCCCAGCTGCCACCGCACCAACCACAGTTCGGGGACAGCGTCCATGCCTCCTCGTCACCCCGTAACTTCCGGCTCTGCGAACGCCGACCGGGGACGGCGTCCAGGCCTCCTTGGCGGCTCAACCTTCATTCATCGGCGCCGCGATACCAGTTCACGCTACGGCACCACACGGGCTCCTCTCGTATGGGAACGTGGTTAACGCTCCCCATCGGCGCGGTTCCCGTGAGGTGGACTCTATCATCCCATCGGCCTCCAACGGACGCCGTCCACGCGTCCTTGGCTATGGGTTGTGCCGCCGTGAGTACCGGAGCCGCCACATGCTCCGCAGATACCGGCTGCCCTGGTTTTGCATGCGACTCACACGAGAGCACTGTGGAGCTGACTACCTCCTCTCTGGTGAAGTTCACCTCACCGTTGATCACGATGGAGTCCACCTCCGGTGCTCGACTCCTAGTACCGCGTCGGCCCGACGATCCCAATTATAACAGCGCCATCTATCCTCTTTAATCGTCAACTATACAAAAACCACTAACGCCATCTAGTGATATTATTTCCAAGGACATATACACACAACGCCATCTAGTGAGCAATTCTTAAAACTAACTAGAAGTAGCTACTACAACATACTATTGCAGAGGAGGGAACGACCCACACCCTCAGGAGCTTCGCCCCTAAAAATATTACTGTGACTGCTGTTTCTTTCCTGAATGCTACATGTGTCATAATTACAGCTGCAAATGCTGGATAAGTGCGGTATTTAAATAGGAATTACGTTTAAGCATTGGTTACACGTAATTTGAGGAGAACGATCATGACAACCAGAACACATCCAGCCTCGTTCTTCTCAAACTTCTGCCTAACAATCTTGAGCGCACGGATATTAATGATGTTTAGGTATAGTGTTCAACTATGAGCCAGGGCTTTACAGACGTATAGTCTAAAAGCGTTCAAACTCTTTTTTGAAGACAGCGGAATTGCTGGCAAACATTAAGCAATTTATATTCTTTTTACATTACGTCATGTATCATATGCTTGCCCTTCTTAACAATTGCATCAACGAGAGAAGGGCAACTTTTAGGGGCTCGTCTTTCTTGTTAGACATAGCATTAGGGAGCTACCATTTGGCCCTCTTCAATTTCTCCCCATTTATGTCATAATTACTACAAATACCATCCCCGATACTTTCCTTGGCTTGAGTGTATATTAGTTCTCATATGATGTTGTATGTTATTATATGATACATATGATACGTATGATGAGCAGACATCATTACAGACAATTGCCTTTCGGACATGTCCGTTTACGCAACGATGATGTTTTGTGAGTGTGTCTGTGTGTGTGTGTCTCTGTGTATGTGTGTGCGTGTTTTGTGTGTGTGTGTACGCGTGTGTGTTTACATATGTGTGCTCACGTGTTTATTTTTTCTGTACTTCTGTTGGATGTCTATTAGTTGTGTTGTATGTTCGATCCACTCAGGAGCTAATGAGTAGCCAGAGCCATATTTGTGCGCCAGCATCTCCTTGTACGTAAGATCAATAAAAGGAAATTCCATGCAGAAAGCTTATTGTATTCTAGAAATTACGTTCTTGCTTATCACGTCTCAAACACTTCATTTTGTATTATTGAGGCAGTTTTGTTGTCCTTCCTGTTGCCATACACCTCAGATTGGGGCTTGTGTTGCCATATTGCTGGCTAGCTCTTTTTTGGAGCTATATTTCTCAAGGAAAGAAGAAGCGGAGCCGCGCAGATGGTTTTAATCTGAACATATTAAACGATATTGTTTTTTGTCGAGTACGATATTTCTGCTTTACAAACCTACTGAGACCTCTTCAATGTTTGCGCTACTTTTCGCAGAATAAGAAATTGCATGTCGTGAACGTTTCTCTGCCTAAAAAATGTTTTGCGGAACTCATTTCAGCACACTTGCCGCGTGCGCCGAATAATGAATGCCGGAAATTGTATGATAATTTAAGCCTACTCCCACTCAAACCGGTAAGCTGACGGGATCTACCGAAGCCAGGCATCGCAGTGTTTATCATCCGGGCCCTCGATTTGTCTTAATTAGGCAGCGCATGTGTACGTTAATACCGAACGTACACGTGTAGGTTAATAGAATTTGCAGGTAACACACGACCTGCATCCGCTAGTAGGCAAGCTTTCGAGACTCAGCTGAAGGCTTCGCATGCGATAAACTTGCAAAGCGTAGGACGGGCCCTTTGCAATCAGGCGGCGTTCATCTCCTCCGCAAACAGGCCGGGATGTTTCTCTCTGATATCTTTCCCATTTTGTCACTGTTTCGTTTGGAAGCATGTGAGGCACAATAGGTAAATAACCGCGTGCGGCGAGAGGTGGGATAGAGGTGCCATTAAATAGGAGAAATAAGTAAAGAGAAGCATATCATGAAACTAGTCCCTTAGTTATGAATTGAAAATTCAAAGTGAACCCGGCATCCTATGAGTAAGCGCGACCGCCTCTATGCTCTCATTCCATCTCAATTATTTAGCATAAGAGCCGCTGCAATAAAGAATAGAGAGTGGCTGCAATAGTACATAAAATAAGAAACAGCAAAATGTAAGCAATACAAGCTAGTGATAAAATATCATTGCGTAAAATATTCTGAAGTAGCAGTATTGAAGGTAATAACACTGGTAATGGAGCTGATGGAGGCTGGAAGTTGAAGCCCACTGCAGGGGTACACATGGCAATAGCGGGCGGGTAGAAAACAATTCTAAACCTGATTTACATTTAAACAGAAAAAAAGCTGAAAATGACCCAAGTGGCTGGAGCAGCAAAGCTTTATTTAAACCCGATCGGTATATGGCGCCGTAAATAGAGGCTCATCGAAAATGCGTGGCAGAGCTTCGACAGCGCACCCAAGTCTGTATGACTAGCGTCCGGTGTACGATCCTATAAGTCCCTAACAAGCTAGCGCAAACAAATAGGCCGCAATCCCTCCCTGCGATGGTGCATGCCGAGCGAAGGTTTATCAAACACCACGCATGCTTCGGGGTCGGGGGGGGGGGGGGGGGGCATATTTTGTTGTTACATTAGAGTAATGGTAGTAATAATCACATTGGGGTCGCTATAGCTGACCACCATTGGTTTCGCAACCATATTGAGCAAGACGAATTTGTTCCTTCTTTCGAGCATTGTATTCACGCTGTTCATCAGGAGTGTTTATTTTCCGTGGCCTACCCATTGATGTGTGCGCATGTGCGGTAAGGCTGCCTGGGGCTTATGTATGCATGGTGTAGAGCACTGCACGGGCTCGGGCCTACCCGAAAACCCGGGCCCGGCCCGGCCCGTGGGCCGGGCGGGCCGGGTAAAGTAGGTCTCACGGCGGGCCCGGGCCGGGCTCGGGCCTGAAGCTCCGGGCTTAGGGCCGGGCCCGGGTTTTAGGCGGCGGGCTCGGGTCGGGCCGGGCCTGGAATTTTCTCAATTAAAGGGACACGAAAGCGAAGCACTGAAGTGGTTTAGACTAATAATGTGTACTGTGAGAATTTGAATATCATTCCTTTCACCACCATAAGTTTATTCACACAGGAAAAAAAATCAAGGCCAAAGTTCCGTTTTAGAATTTCGCGCTGAAATCTCCGCGCGTGGCGTCACGGATTTCAAACTGCATTCGTCGTATTCTTGGGGCACTGGATCTTCAAAATTTCCTGAAACTTGGTATGTTAAGTCTATGGGCACTCATAGGTCAATTTACTTCATTATTACCGATTAGGATCTACGTAGGGTCCAGTAGACGCTGTCAGAATATATAACGTGACGACTTCTGCTGAGTGAATTTCAAGGCGGCTTCGCCATCCGCATTTTCGCGCTTACCAAGTCTTGTCACGGCGAGCGTGGTTATTTTGGAATTGTAGAAGAGTAATTTACTGATAATAAAAAAATTATTCTTCTCTTTAGTGTCCCTTTAAGTTTATTCCAGAGAAATTGCGGATACATATGTTTCCCATTTTATCGCGAAAAAAACTGCTTCTTTTATGTGGGGCAAGCTATTTGGGGTTCTATGATGGACAAGTACTGAACTTCTTTTGCTTCTTGCATATGGGGCTACTTGATCTATCTGAAACGGGCGCGCTAAAAGTAAATAGGCCAGATGCTTACATAGTTACCATCTGGCTATTCTGGGCTTTATTCGCATGCTTTATTATTTTATATCCCTAATGCTATTCTGTGATCACAGTAATTAAAGTAATTATAACTTATCATCGCAAGAGCTCTAAAGCTGGGAAACGATCTTGAATATTCCAGCCCTCCACTAAAACGAAAGGACTGCACGGAGTCTCGTTACATAGGATGCCCTATAAAGACATTTGTTTTCCGTGGCTCTGTCACGGCTCCCAGTGGTCAGGTCACTCAAGATGGACATGCGCAACCTGCTTTGTGCGCCCACATTGTTAGCGTTTGAGCTTTCGTCTTGTTCAGATATAGCAGGGGTCAGAAACTCGCATCAGGTAACGGTCTGCATTCACAAAAATTTACGCCCTGCAATGGCCAGGACAGTGGGTAGTAGGGGGTGAGGGTGGGGAATAGGTTGTATCAAATGTCACCTAATTTCGCCATTTGAAATACCTTTCCCATTTCTCGTATATCGGTTATTTCCGAAGGGTATTTGGCGGCAAGATTCCATCAACATATCTATACCTATCTCCAAAATGACTAAAATCTGGACGCCGATTCTGAAATATAGACTTTTCGTTCACGGTTATGTATGAACGCATAGTGGACGCATGGGATGTCTCGCAAGAAAATGCTTTAGACCTGTCATGCCTATGTAGCCTTAAGGGAAGTACTTATAAAGAAAAAAAATATCGGACGAAGACAGCCGTGTGCGGGCCGCCGGCTGCGGGTTTGGGACCCCTGCGCTATATAGTGCGGGAGATACATGATACTGCCGCAACAACGTTGGAATGTGCAGGAATAGCATAGGTACATTAAACAAGGCCTCGGGACAAAGTATATTTGCTTACGAAATGCCTGGCTTGAAAAAAGAAAATTACGAATTCTGTACCATGTAATTGATGTCCCTTTACCTCGAGCCATATATGAGTAAGTGCCGAAAAGCTTACTCGAGCCTTTATTACCCAACTGGAGCAAACCCTGAAAATTGATCGAGATCTCTTCGTCCTCCTCCTGTCAGTCGTATAGTACAATGACCACCTTCTATACCAGTACAAGATCGTTAGGAAGGCGTACACCACTGTAATATGAAAAAAAGAAAAGAGAGCACGGTGCAAAACATGCATGACACGCACTGCTGAAAACTGCAAGGAGAAACCCTCAAAGAGGAGTTTTATAGATGACATTGAAGACCGGCACGACGTTCGGGAGTGAGAGAAATGAAGGGATGAGCTGGACAGCTATGTTCATTGTGCAGAAGTCCGCAGAGACATCCTAAATTTGCTCCAGTGGTGGAAGTTAAAAAGAAAGACAGGCGATGCCTTAACAATTCGCAAGGCAGATGTACTCCTCTGCTAGCGTAAGCAGTGCGAGAAACTTTAGCGCGGCAGGATATGTCATGAAACAGCGCATAATTTGAGTTTTCGCACAATGACATTTGAAGGAAGAAGCTGTAAAAAAATTGGGGAGACCCATAAGCTTCGCCTTTAAGAGTTGAACGCGATAGCGATGTCCTGTCCCTAGTGCGTACATCAACCACATTGTGCATACTTGCTATGCACCCAGTACGTGGTGTTAAAGTAATACGCGCAGTAACGTGTGTGCCTTTTGTAATGGGTGGCCGGCTTTTAACCACGAAGTCTTTGTCATATTCACGTGTTGTGACGCCCGATGGTAATGTACGCTTGTACCACGCTATATTACTGCGATATTACATGTTGTATTGTGAGGTATATATACAGGACGCGTGCGTTTGTGAAGAGTTATTTTCACTGCATTTCCAAGCAGTGGAAGTAATTTTAAATGTGCTTCTAAGCAGAGGCGTGGCTGTGTGGTAGGACATCTGCTTCCCACACAGACGATCTGGGTACTATCCTCACTCAGACCCGGAAATTTTTATTCATTTTATTTGCATCTTTCTCGATTTTTTGGTCACGGACAAGATGTTGATTTTTCGCTCACAACCAACGACGCCGACACCGACACCGATGTCGACGCCGGAATTTCTGCGAAACGAGCTCTTTAACGCTATCGCGTTAATATGCCACGAACAACTGCTAGAGTGTATATACTAGCAGCGGTGGGATAGATGAAAAGAATGCTATGACGAATATTTTTTTTCTTCCTTTCGGCTGCTTATACGTATTTCTAAAAGTACACGTGGTGCGCGTGGTTCGTTATAATTTTTGTCTACGTTAGTGTAGTTACAAGAACGTAATGAATTTTGCTTTCTTTCTCTATTTCTCTTGCTGTGGCAAGGGGCTACTATGCTGAAGACAGGCGCTACATATCATGAAGGGTGAACGATTGGCTTTGTCGGTAGAGCATGCTTTAAATTTTAATACACCGCAATGTAAACAAAGGGATGAGAGCGTTCTGTTCCTTGTGTCCTCTGTTTTTATTGCGCTCTGTATTGAAACTGAACTCATGCTGCAAATCACTTTCCTTGCTATAATATCTGCTGCGAAACGCTCTTGATGATCCCCATGGTTGACGTTTCGGCACTAAGAACAGCAGCCTTGTTCACAACGATTGTGAACAAGGCTCCCATTATGGGTCCCGCAACGTCAACGCATTTTTATTGTCTTGTGGTCGGTGTCCTCGTCTCTTTATTCAATGATTCTTCCCGACCACACGGGTGTCCGTCCAAGCCTTGACTGCATCCCCATAGTATTTGCAGAAAAAGTAGGTACAGTGTACCACTGCCAAGCAAACATTCATTGCATCCAGTATATCAGCTCAGCTGTTTCCACGGTGAGCCCCTTTTTTACAAGAAATTACCATAGGCTAAAGTATAATTGCTAGCGAAGCATGCGCCACCAAAGCGTAGATATAAGCCACTTAAAACACCTTGTCGATTTCGTGTTCGGGCGACACCACCTAGATTAATAGCTCGGGCCTGTGTCGGGCCCGATCTGCGGTCGGGCCGGGCCGGGCCGGGTAGGCGAATTTTTTCCTCGGGTACGGGCCGGGCCCGGGTCTCGCTTTGAATCACCGGGCCGGGCTCGGGCGGGTAAGTTTAAACAACTTCCGGGCCTGGGCCGGGCCCGGGCCGAAAATCCCGGCCCGTGCAGTGCTCTAGCATGGTGTATAAAGAATATAGCAGTTCTTATTCACCGCTTGTGTCACACGTTTCTGTTCTTCGTGGGTGTCTTTTGCGTTTGCGCTGTAATTTTGGCCTCAGGATTGTGGTCACGCTGTAAGATATACGTATACTGTGATTCTGGTTCAGCCGTCTCATTTCTTACCTTCTGTGTTAAACAAGGGCCAAAACGTTCCCACTAGCTCGCGCCACCACGTGCCTCGGGACGCTATTATTGCGATAGCAATTATAGGGGACACTCTCGGCTGATTTTTGTCGTCACCGTCATGCCCCGGATATGTATATGTATGTATATATACAAAAAGGGCACAACGAAAAATATCAGAAGAAAAAATTCAAAAGAACCCGACCGGGGATTCGAACCTGAGACCCCGCGCACTGCAGCGCGATACGTTAGACCACTCAGCCACCCCCCATGCATGCGCCGGCATAAGAATGGCAAGATATTTATACACACCATTTACCGCTGGCGGTATGCAGATCTCGGAGGACCTTGAGCGTGTTTTCTATCACGCAATGCTCCTACATTTTCTTTCACTTTGAAAACTGCCTTTGAGAGGCGCACAAAAAAAGGGGCCCCTTTCTGTACCCACTCGTGATGTGTAACGAAAAAAAAAACGAACAGCGTGCACATGCATAAGACGCCACCGCATGGCAGGAGACCCGGAGGGGTCGTTCCGCGCGCCGCACTTCAAAAGAAAAAAATATCTAAAAGCATCGGGTTCTGCGTTGTCGACGCTGGCAGGGGCGTTGCTCAAACACAAAGGCGTAACAAGTGTGATAGTTGTTAGTTCACCCTTCTCCTGTGTATAACTGCGCGTCCTTTTAAAGCGTCCTTCTTTGTGCTGAAGTGGGAAGCTGCAATTACCGAGCTGCTCGTCGATCTTTGTGTGACATTCCAATTTCTTGCTATCGCGTTCAGAGCTTCTTCCTTGCGGCGAAACTGCGACTTTTCTTTTTCCCTGGCCGACTGACAACGAGTGGCGCGACGCTACAACCACAAAATGTAAATCTGGCGTGGGTCGCCAGCGATATGACGGAAACGATATGACGCAAAGGGGGGGGGCATGGCTACATGTTTAGAGCATCCGCTTCGAATGCTGGAGGTACCGGGTTCGATTCCCAGTGCCGACCGGAAACCCTCTGGTTTTTCCCAATGGGCAGAGGAGTGCACCGACCTGGCGCTCGGTTGTTTCTGGGTACTCATCTCGAAAGACAGCCCCATTAGGTTCGGCGAAGACACCTGGGCGTATCGTTCACCACCACATCTTCGTGAACTAGTTGAGCGTCCGCCTATGCTGCTGTAGGATGCAGAAAATTTCGGCGAACTCACTCATGAGTCGACTCACTCAGGCTCAGATTGAGGCTTGAGTCCGAGTGAGTCCGACTGAATTATACTTAGGTGAGTATGAGTCCGAGTAAGTACGCTTGAAGAAAATTTTGGTGAGTCTGAGTCCGAGTGAGTCCGGCTGAGTTATACTTTGGTGATTCTGAGTACGAGTGAATCCGACTGAGTTATATATTCGTGAGTCTCCATCCGAGTGAGCCCGCTTGCGGAAAATTTTGGTGAGTTTGAGTCCGATTGAGTCCGGCAGACGAAGACATTCATGAGTCTGAGTCCGAGTGAGTTCGCTTCAGCAAAATTTTGGTTAGTCCGGATCTTAGTGAGTCCTAAGCGAAAAACATATTTATTGAGTGAGTCTGCGTGGGCTCTATTTATTTTGCCGACCTATGGTTACAAATATTTATAGTCTCCTTTAATGGCATGCCTAGTAATCGTATAGATCGTAATCGTATGGGCTTGCAAAGCACCAGAATTGTTTTTCCAAATTATAATGCGGTCAATTTCCCACACCCCCGGAACTCGTTCCAGTGGAGGTCGTTGATAAAAACCACTCATATTTTTGAATAAAGCTATAATTACTGGATAGCAACTATTGATAAATCTTAGCTAAAGGTACGGAATCAAATGGCACCACTAAATGCCCCGATTGTGAGATATTAACACTAAATGCATTGTGAACATGACTAAACAGCTAATTCTATGCTAACACAATTTAAGCCGCAATATTAACAGCACGATACCTCTGAAATATCATGCAATGTATATTACATACTTGCAAAGCAACACAGCTCTTCGTAGTATTTTTTGCAGTTTATTTGGTCACGGAGCTAATACCGCTCGCGGCGGCGCGATCTCAAAACTTAGTGTGAATTTCCAACGAGACATTAGGAGTTTCTTATCATGAACCCGTAATTTTTTGGCGATGTAATAGTGATTTTTGTGCATTGCGCTGGCTCCAGCTTTAGTGCTGGTAGGTAATGTGTTTATATAGTTCCCTGTTCTCAAACTATGGCAAAGTAGAAACTGCAATTTATGCTAATGCATGGTACAAAACTCACGTCATTTTTTCCCAGAGGAGAGAATTACGCATAGAGAAGCACGATACTAACGACCCAAAAAACTGAATAATCTTCGATCATTCCTATCATTGTGTCTGTAGTCTATTTCACCATAGGCGTGCGCAGGGTTACCGTTCAGGGGGGGACGAAGGTTCGTCGCAGCGCCCCCCCTTCCCTATTAAGTCAATGTATGGGGCAGACCTTGCGCCCCCCCCTCTTAAGTTATTAGGTGACTAGGGGGGGGCGGCCACCCCCTCTGACCCCCCTCGTGCGCACGCCTATAGACACCAACGTTTGAAGTAAACGACATGGCTGTAGGAGGGCATAGAAGTGGGTTGTGCAGCATGTTCTGACACATTTGCTACTCCAGGCCTCTTTTATTACCTGACATCGTGATCCACACTGAATTTGATCTACAATTATGTACCTTATCAACGGGGAATGAGTGCAATGTTCCAGCTTTATCATTCATATGGCTTGAAAGACGACAAAGCAGCACAATTCGCGAGCATCGAGCGCCCCTTCGCTCTCTGTTGCATTGAACCGCTTGTGTCCTCAGATGCCGCTGCGGTTTTTCCATAAATAATTGTGGTGATTGAAAAAATTTTGAGCGCCAAACAAGCCATTCACAAGAATCAGAGAGACAGGACCAGCGCTTGTGAATGCATTGTTTTGAGCTCAAAAATTTCCTAATAGCTATGCACCATGTCGCCGAATTTCAATCTTCGTTATAAATGTAGGGACGACATGGACCATCGGCTTTTGTCGTGTCATTCGCTACCAATTATACAGCGGCTGCGTTATTAAGGGTGGCTTGATAAAGCTTGCCCCCGTGGTACCTTGAAAGTTGTAGCGGCCCGACTTCAAGGAGGAAGGGTGTAGAAAGGGACCGCTCATGCCATACGCGACGCTTCATCACTCGTAAAAACAAATTTCTTCAAGCTGTAATGTGGTCAAAGAATTATGTTACGTTTCGGCAATTTGAGGACCTTTTAAACTTCAATGACCTTTTCGAATTCTTGAGTCTCTTTAGGAGATATTGCTGCCATATTTTCCCAGCACGCCTGAAATTTAGTCCACACCGACATAACATAGCAACACCCATGTTTTTTGTATATTTTTCTTTTCTTTCCCATTCAAACAACTTTCTATTCATTGCTTTGACGTGCGGAAGCCCTTTCGGTGGATCCTCAGCCGTCATTGTATTCGTTCAGTCCACACTGCAAAATGCTTGATGGCACGGGTGTTTCCAAGGCTCACATTTCTCGTACCTATGATTTCGCGCTCTTTGTGCACCTCAAGGAATGCAGGGAGAGTACAAAACGAAGCAACGAGCTCGACACCCAAGGCTTGGGGCCTGCTGCACAAATATCTGTACTCTTTCAAACCCGCGCCTTCGCGGATACTGAGGCCGCTATTTGAAGGCGCTCTCTAATAGCCACGGTGGCGATTAAAAACGAATCTCACGCAGGTCGCGAATACGACATATTTATACGTATTCAAGAGAGGGCGTGATTCACAGTTTTCTTTTATTTTTATTTATTTATTTATTTTTTTTTTTGCTTGTATTGTGGCTGCAGTCGATGTCATAAAGTTGGGTGCTTCTGTTATGTCGTGGGTACCGAAGTACACGACTGTCTTTCGCAAGTGGAACTCAATAAATTTTCGTAACAAACGGCGCCCACTCTGCCGGAAGTGCCTAACGGGCTCTGCCGGAAGTGCAGGGGCGGGATGCCGCGGCCAAGCGGCAAAAGCGGTCGCTACCTGACGTAGGCGGCGCCGACGCGCGCTTCAAGCACGACTTCCTCGACCACACGTTCGGCCACAGCTGCAAGGTATGCGACCGCTTGTGGTTCGACAACAACATACCATAGTCAATCAAAATGTAGATAGTGCATCCAAATGTAAATTAATAAACATTGTGTATGTAATGTACATATAACAAAGTTGTCACGTCTATATATGATGGTAGGAGATGTGTACGGATGATTCGCGGGTTACCCGATCATCTCCGAGCAAGCTCCTCTAACATCATTCACTTTATAGATATGGCGATGATTTTTCATGTCCGTGTATACTTTATAACGTTGCGGTGTTACCGGAATACCGGAATGCATGTATCGTTTTACCGGAACAGTCTCAGGTCGCCATACGTAGAGGCTTACGTACGTACGTGAACGTGTACATTTACGCTAGCGCACACTTCTAATTGATGATGGTAACTGCATATAAACCATATTTAATTTACATAACATTCAATGACCTGCACAAATGCACTGTACAAACAAATGAACAGTTATTTTCCTTTCATAAATGAAGCCTTTGGCAGTCATTGAATACCGTCTTGATCGACTCCAATGCTTCTGTCAGTGCATAACCCTTTTTTTTATTTTACTTTTGGTAAACCATAGCGTCGTGGTCCTAATGAATTGTTCGACTATTTAACTCGTTTGATTTGATTTCGCTTTGAAGGTGCGACGGTTCTCGGTAATAAGTACAACGCCGACACTATATTGCCCCCCCCCCCCCCTTTTCCCGCCCTAACTTCTTTGCTTGACCATCGACCCACAACGCAGGCAAGCAACCAAACAAACTTGGCCTCCTTGCCTCTCAACGAAGTCAGACTGCGTTTCCGTTTAATTCCTGCTGTTCATTTTATTATTCACATGCGCTTAATAACGCGTATCCAGCTATTGAACATGCACCGCCCTCTCCCATCCCTTCTCTCTCTCTCTCTCTCTCACGCCTCACTCTGTTCTGACACAGGGACAAACTAAAGCGAGAGATAGTATAGCATGTTTATTTATTTATCCATTACATTTACGAACAGCTGCGCGTTTGCTTTTATTGGGGAACCAGTGATTGTGTGCGCTTAGCAGGCGTTTTCAAGAGCCAACAAAGTCGATAGGTCAGTGAACGAGATTAAACTGTATTCTTTCTCGCTTAACGTTTGGCTCTTGCTTAATCACTTCCTATCCAAACGATGCAAAAAACAAATCGAAGGCTCCGGTTTGATGAGTGCGTGAGACAAAACGGTGCTCTTGTCTGGCAAATATCGAAAAGAATGTGTTCACTTGGCTCTAACAAGAGCATAATGGCGACGCGAACCTGTACCTTGCAGCACTGTGGAAGCTGCAGGGCTTGTTGGCCAAAAATTGAAGGACACTTTGTACATTCCGAAGTGTGTTCGGCGAAAGCGTGTGGCCATTCCACTGATTATGCCATGTCTTTTTTCTGTTACACTCTCAGTGGGATAAGACAAAAACCTAATGGGTGCGTGTTTTCTTCTTTAATTTTTTACCGCGAATCGCAGCGAGACGCGAGACTCATCTTCCTCCGTTCGCATGCGTTAGTATTTTCTCGCGCTTTGCGCATCGTGCAAACGCCATCCGCGTTCCAGCTCTTAAGTTGACGGACCCTTTGTAAATTGGAAAGTGTATTCCGTGAACGCCTGGGTCCATTGAGACGGCGTCGGTCAGAATGATTGCAAACTCTGCGCACAGCGACGCTACGCAAGCAAAGCGCGAGCGCTATAGAGTCCGACGCGACCGGCGTCCGTCTGCGCATCCCGGCGGCCACCTGGCTCCGTGCCAGAGCTCGGATGGACGGACGGACGGACATGGACGGATGAACGGACGGACGGACAGACGGACGGACGGACAGACGGACGGACAGACGGACGGAGGGACGCCGGACGAAGGTCGGACGGAGACCGGACGGACGTGAGCATGAGATATTAAAGGCTTTCGCCTTAAAGATTACACCATCCACCGCTAAAGGGAACCATGTGTAGATGCGAAGCAGCGGGCGCTAACGCTTACACTGGCGGTGGCGTTGACGCTGGCGATCATCGCAGCGTTGCACAGGACAGAAACATGGGGGGCGCAAAGCACGCAGTGATGGACGGGTGTTTCCTACTGGAACATCCCAATCGCTGCTAATGGGCAATGAGAGACAGAAGACTCGGACTGCACACAGAGACCCGCAGACCGCTTTTAGTTAACGCGCACGCTGCGAATTTTTCATCGTTCGACAACGCACAGGAGAAATCTCCCACCGGCACCACCTTGCAGGTCAAGATCTATTGCCATATATATGGGGTGGCCAGTGAACGGTTGTGCAGCGCGAGCAGTCGGTTTTTGCAACCAAGAAACTCGCTAGCAGACGCTGCCTGCGTCGGCGTTGCGTGGCGAGAGAGGGGGGAGCGTAGGAGAGGAGAGAGGGGGGAGGGGACGCGCATGCGCATTGGGGGGTGTGGTTGCCGCGGGGGAGGGGGGGATGCCTAGAAGAAAGAGATGTTGGAGGGGACGCGCATGCTCAGTGAGGGTGTAGACGCCGCGGGGAGGGATGCCTAGAGGAGAGAGAGGGGGAAGCGTAGGAGAGGAGAGAGAGGGGGGAGGGGGACGCGCATGCGCAATGGGTGTGTAAACGCCGCGGGCGGGAGGGATACCTAGAGGAGAGAGAGGGGAAGCGCAGGAGAGGAGGTGCGTGAGGAGGGTTTGCGCATGTGCAGTAAGGGTGGTCAGGACGCACACCACCAGCACTACCGCCGGACGGACGGACGGACGGACGCCGGACGGACGGACACCGGACGGACGTGGGCATGAGACATTAAAGGCTTTCGCCTTAATAAGAAAAGCGAAAGCCCCCCTCAACACGTGTTCATCCGCGTCGCGTCGTCTGCTCTTCGTCTCTTTGGCGTCGCCTTGCCTACCTTGGCGATACTTGCTCCCTGCATTTAATGCAAAACGCAAAAACCTCTGCGGGAACGCCACCTCCTCGTTTCTTCATGTTCAGAAACCCTTGTAGGAGAGGAGAGGGAGGGGCAGGGGACGCGCATGCGCAATGGGTGTGTAAGCGCCGCGGGACGTATGCCTAGAGGAGAGAGAGGGGAGGGTAGGAGAGAGAGGGGGGAGGGGACGCGCATGCGCAATGGGTGTGTAAACGCCGCGGGCGGGAGGGATACCTAGAGGAGAGAAAGGGGAAGCGCAGGAGAGGAGGTGCGTGAGGAGGGTTTGCGCATGTGCAGTAAGTGTGGTCAGGACGCACACCACCAGCACTACCGCCGGACGGACGGACGGACGGACGGACGGACACCGGACGGATGGACACCGGACGGACGGACACCGGACGGACGTGAGCATGAGACATTAAAGGCTTTCGCCTTAATAAGAAAAGCGAAAGCCCCCCTCAACACGTGTTCATTCGCGTCGCGTCGTCTGCTCGTCGTCTCTTTGGCGTCGCCTTGCCTACCTTGGCGATACTTGCTCCCTGCATTTAATGCAAAACGCAAAAAACCTCTGCGGGAACGCCACCTCCTCGTTTCTTCATGTTCAGAAACCCTTTTGTGCAGGGCGTGTGAGGAACGCGGTTATTTTTATAACGGCGTTCATACTGGCGTTTTCACCGAGTTCTTTTTTTCACAGCACGTGCAGAGAGGCAGTAAGAAGCACGAATTCGGATGGAAGCGGGTGTTCTGGAGTGTATGTGGGCTGCCATGTTGCTGTACGTCATTGCGGTTAGGGTGGTTATTACGGTTACCAGCCGGTAATATCTGCATTATTTCAGAAATGTCGAAGTACATGCGTGAAGGGCCTAACGTGCCACGTATCGCTTTAACGCGTCGTGCAAGAAGCACAGCTAAAGCCCTTGAACTTCGTTGATAATGAGAGCCAAGCCCGGATCTATATTATGTGCTGCGCAAGGACACTGCCTGTGTACTCCTCGTAGCTTCGGCAGTGCTGCGAGGCCGTTGTGAGACGGAGTATAACTATAAAGGGTTCATAATTGGCGACAAAATTGAAAATGTTTTTTATTTCATAGCCGTATATGTCTGTTTTCTGTTTAGGTGCCCTCTATTTACTCTTCTTTTTCTGAAAGGAAACTTACATTTAATATTGTCACATTAATGAAACATTCACATGTTACGTCGCGATTTTTCATGTATTCTTGTCAAACAACTTTTTAACAGGAATACTAATTTGGGTAGCTTTGTCCGAATGAACCAGACATTTATTTCAACATCTTCATAGGGCAACTCAAATGACTCAAGTGGCAAGGACACAAGAAAACAACACAGCGGTGACGTTGCAATGCACTTGAATAAAAAGTACAGAGATGATTAAAAAAACGTAGCATTGATTAAAGAACTTAGCTTGGCCGCGCAAAAAGGCACGGCAAAAGTAGAGGACGGGCGCTCGTCCTGTCTACCACTCTTCTTTTTCGTGCATCTTCACGCTGCCCCGCTATAAGTGTTCTAAAATGCACCATCTACCCCGAACAAAAAAATTCGGCAGATCCCACGTACCATGAGAATCGATGTCATGCGAAGTATGCGTAGGGAAGGTATCTTTGATGTAACTTTTTTAAGGCGAAAGCCTTTAATGTCTCATGCTCACGTCCGTCCGGTGTCCGTCTGTCCGGTGTCCATCCGTCCGGTGTCCGTCCGTCCGCCGGTAGTGCTGGTGGTGTGCGTCCTGACCACCCTTACTGCAGATGCGCAAACCCTCCTCACGCACCTCCTCTCCTGCGCTTCCCCTCTCTCTCCTCTAGGTATCCCTCCCGCCCGCGGCGTTTACACAGCCATTGCGCATGCGCGTCCCCTCCCCCTCTCTCTCCTACCCTCCCCTCTCTCTCTAGGCATACGTCCCGCGGCGCTTACACACCCATTGCGCATGCGTGTCCCCTGCCCCTCCCTCTCCTCTCCTACGCTTCCCCCCTCTCTCTCCTCTAGGCATCCCTCCCCGCGGCGTCTACACCCTCACTGCGCATGCACGTCCCCTCCAACATCTCTCTCCTCTAGGCATCCCCTCCCCCCGCGGCAACCACACCCCCCAATGCGCATGCGCGTCCCCTCCCCCCCTCTCTCCTCTCCTACGCTCCCCCTCTCTCGCCACGCAACGCCGACGCAGGCAGCGTCTGCTAGCGAGTTTCTTGGTTGCAAAAACCGACTGCTCGCGCTGCACAACCGTTCACTGGCCACCCCATATATATGGCAATTGATCTTGACCTGCAAGGTGGTGCCGGTGGGAGATTTCTCCTGTGCGTTGTCGAACGATGAAAAATTCGCAGCGTGCGCGTTAACTAAAAGCGGTCTGCGGGTCTCTGTGTGCAGTCCGAGTCTTCTGTCTCTCATTGCCCATTAGCAGCGATTGGGATGTTCCAGTAGGAAACACCCGTCCATCACTGCGTGCTTTGCGCCCCCCCATGTTTCTGTCCTGTGCAACGCTGCGATGATCGCCAGCGTCAACGCCACCGCCAGTGTAAGCGTTAGCGCCCGCTGCTTCGCATCTACACATGGTTCCCTTTAGCGGTGGATGGTGTAATCTTTAAGGCGAAAGCCTTTAATATCTCATGCTCACGTCCGTCCGGTGTCCGTCCGACCTTCGTCCGGCGTCCGTCCGTCCGTCTGTCCGTCCGTCCGTTCATCCGTCCATGTCCGTCCGTCCGTCCATCCGAGCTCTGGCACGGAGCCAGGTGGCCGCCGGGATGCGCAGACGGACGCCGGTCGCGTCGGACTGTATAGACCTTTTCACTGAATGCTCCCTGGGCGCCGCCATATTGCTCTCTGGGCTGTTGTTAACATGCGTGACCCCCCAAAAATGCCCGGCCGAGCCTGTGACGTCGGCTTTTGTACTCCCGTGCAACAGCCCAGAAAGGAGGGTATCCTCATCTCCGTTAAAAAGGTCTATAGCGCTCGCGCTTTGCTTGCGTAGCGTCGCTGTGCGCAGAGTTTGCAATCATTCTGACCGACGCCGTCTCAATGGACCCAGGCGTTCACGGAATACACTTTCCAATTTACAAAGGGTCCGTCACCTTAAGAGCTGGAACGCGGATGGCGTTTGCACGATGCGCAAAGCGCGAGAAAATACTAACGCATGCGAACGGAGGAAGATGAGTCTCGCGTCTCGCTGCGATTCGCGGTAAAAAATTCAAGAAGAAAACACGCACCCATTATACTCCGTTTCACAAGCTGTTGGCAGTGCAGCCAAAGGTAGAGCTCTCTCGTCCAATCAGGGCTGTTTGAGCACAGCAAATAGTCCCTCAACTATCTTAGCAATCCAGCATTATTTTGCACACTACAAACGCATATAGTGACATTTTGGTTAGGACTGATGTTTTAAAGCGTCTAAAGTGTTTTAAGAATTCGTTAAATTAATAGAAAAAGCCCGCATGGACGCGCCTGAGCGGAGGCTTGTTGTGAAGTGGTGATGCGCCGCCTTTCGGAAACATGGCGTCGCCCGAGTTGGCTGTGTCTCTGCAAGATGCCCCTCAAGCAGTGCCGCCAGTTCGCCATTCTTCGAATGTGCGCGAGTTTCCCAAGCTGGCGAAGCAAATAGCTTTAAACGTTCTTGAAGGGCTTCGCGTCGAATGCGGGGACAGTGCCACTATGGATTCACTTGTCAAGAGGACCGCGAAACTCACCCAGGTGAGCGAGCGAACGCTGTATCGGTGGAAATTACAGAAGGAGAACGCAGGCACAGTCCTACCACCGAAGAAGCGTTCTTGTGGGAAAGGCTGTGATCGCACGAAGAAGTTGGATGATTTTGACCTCAGCGTCTTGCGAAGAGTGGTGCATGGCTTCTTTGAGAAAGGTGAAATTCCAACTATCGCCAAGGTGGTGCAGCGTTTCAAAGAGGACGACACGCTACCGACCGTGTCCACGACAACGATGCAGAGGATGCTGAAAAAGCTTGGCTTCAAGTACAAGAAACGCTCTCGGAACGCTCTTCTCATAGAAGCGACGCACATTGTGCAGCGTCGCCGCCGGTACTTGCGCCAAATAGCGGAGCTGCGACGCCAGGGCAGGCCAATTTTTTTCACCGACGAAACGTGGTTCAACGCCGGCCACGCACGTAGTCGGGTGTGGATAGACGACACTGTCCAGTCTGCGCACGGAGCCCGTCGATCTGGTTTGTCGACTGGACTTCGAAACCCCAGTGGCAAAGGAGGCAGACTTATTGTCACGCACTGCGGTAGTGAAAGTGGTTTCGTCGAAGGCGCAGCGGAAGTCTTCCGAGCTAAAAAAAGCTCAGGTGACTACCACGAAGAAATGAACGGGGATCACTATGAAAAGTGGTTCTCCCAGAAGCTGCTTCCACTACTACCACCTGGCAGAGTCATGGATAACGCGCCATATCATTCTGTAAAGCAGGAAAAAGTGCCGCGCATGAGGAGCCTGAAAAAGGACATACAGGCCTGGCTGTCCGAAAAAGGTGTGGCATGGAGCAGTGACATGGTGAAGGCCGAGCTCATCAAGCTTGTCGAGAACGTACACGCAAGTGGAGACCGATACCGTGTGGACTGCATAGCTGAGGCTGCTGGCCATCTCGTTGTGCGCCTGCCTCCCTACCACTGCCAGCTGAACCCGATAGAACTTGTTTGGAGCGACGTGAAGGGCTTCGTAGCGGCGGCAAACAAGACGTTTAAGATTCAAGACGTTGATACTCTGCTATGGCAAGGAATGAAGCAGGTGACCGCTGAGAAGTGGAAAAGATATGTAGATCATGTTATCGCCCAAGAAGATGTGATGAGAAAGCTGGACCACTGCATCGATTATGTTGTTGACACTAATCCAGCTGTGGTAATCCCCCTGGAGGACGAAACAATGAGCAGTTCAGATTCATGTTATGAGGATCATGACATGTGAACTCTTCAACTGGCTCACGTCAATCGTTACATGTGTGCGCACAGGTCGGGGTCACTGAGTAGCATCGCAGTGAGAGTAGCCAAAATGAAAACACAGAACTATCTGCCATTATGTTTCATAATAAAGCTTCGCGTTAATTGATTCAGTGACTGAAGTAAATATTCTTATATATGTTGCATAAACAATTAAAAAAAACTCGGACGTGAAAAGAACTCATAGGAACCGGTGGCTATAAATATAAATAGAAAAATTAGAGCCAGTTTCTTTCGAACGGTGGGCGTCCCGTCCCAAAATAAACAAAACAGATAAAAAAGGTGCCAAGCGCCACCTGCTACAAAAAATCAAAAGTTAATTAATATAATACACCTAATTCCACACAGACGGGGCCACCTGTTCATTTCACGGAGGCGAGATGCGCGTAGGAATACAATTATGTAGTGCGCTCTGTCATGATTGGCTGAGGGCGCCCGTAGCTTCCACAACGCTGCCAACAGCTTGTGAAACGGAGTATAGGTTTGTGTCTTATGCCACTGAGAGTGTAAAAGAAAAAAAAAGACATGGCATAATCAGTGGAATGGCCACACGCTTTCGCCGAACACACTTCGGAATGTACAAAGTGTCCTTCAATTTTTGTTGAGCAAAACATTACGAAATGACGCTAAACATATGTACGAATGTTATACGCACAGGCATGTATGTTGAACAGTCGCATATGTTTTATATAACCAGTTGTTTACAGTTCCGTAACGATTCCAAGAGCAACATGGCTATTAACAACACCTTAAGCGGTAAGCTGAAATGTAGCGCTTGTGCTTGCGACGATGGTAGCCCTCGATAGTGCTACGTAGACCAATTTCAGTGGATGGCGCGTCACCATAATTGACGCTAAACCAACGTGACGGCAGTAACATTGAAGTTACATTTGTGATTTTTATAAAATTAGATGGGCAGCACTGCAACCACAATTGACGTTTCACCAACATTACGCCTGCATAGGGTGTTTTTCCAACGGAGTTCCGAGGCCTGGCGTGGCTCTGTGGTAGAATACTTGATTGTCATACAGAATGATTGGGTTCGGTTCCTGCTGGGACTATAACATACATTCTTTGCAGTCAACGCTGCCGGAGTCGGTTTTTCTTAACGCTCGCATTTAAATTGCCAACGTCTGTCCTCGCCGTTCCTTGGTAGATACAAACTGTCGAAAACCTGTGGCGCATACCCGCTTACCGCGACCCATGGTATACCAGTATATGCGACCCGGGTCTGGAGGAAAGGGTTAGGCGTCGTAAGCAACGGGTTTTCACATTATTCATGACAGGAATAAGACAGTCGCAGTCGTGAAACCCTCTTACCCCAAACATACTAATTTGGTCTACCCCAAGTTAAGAAGGTGATAGCGGGAGCACCCATACGTAGGCGGCTAGATAGATAGATAGATAGATAGATAGATAGATAGATAGATAGATAGATAGATAGATAGATAGATAGATAGATAGATAGATAGATAGATAGATAGATAGATAGATAGATAGATAGATAGATAGATAGATAGATAGATAGATAGATAGATAGATAGATAGATAGATAGATAGATAGATAGATAGATAGATAGATAGATAGATAGATAGATAGATAGATAGATAGATAGATAGATAGATAGATAGATAGAAACGCTCAAAGTGTCTTCAGTACGCAAAGAAATTCTTCGCATTTAGAACATTACCATAGAACATTGCGACCAAAACACCAATGTTGTGAGATCGATGACGGCATTTACAGTGTATCTACAAACAGCAAGAACTCTTATCGACTTTTTACACCATTGTGGTGACAGTTGCATTGTATAAAGGAAAAAAAGGAAATTATTTTTGGTGAAGCTATATATTCACCGTAATTCTAGTAAAAAATGAAAGCAACACTCTATTGTTACATACCTTATTACATCATCTAATTCCCGATAGGAGTGGGCTCTATTCTCAGTTATATTGAGCTTAAAAGGACGTACGAATTTCTGCATGCTTCTTTCGTTAATCCATTAAGGCCCATACAAGAACTACTGGTGCGATTTTATTGAGATTTTGCATATTGAATTAACCACAATCGACAACGGCACGTGCACATTTTCATAGAGTTACCTGTTTTTCTTAAGGAGTTATGATTCTGTACTTTAAAAAAGTAGGCTGGACCCTCGAGATATCAATGGGCAAGCTGGTGTGATGCAAGAACTGAGAGTACGCTAGGCCCTTGCCAAACGAATAACAAAGTTATCTTGGCCCATGCTACTTATTCAAGCACCAATGCTTTAAGGAAAGCGTAACGTCACGCCTTTCGCAACACCATTTCGATGTATTGTGGCAGAATTCCACTGTTTTGCCAACGTCTTGTGAAAATGTCCGTATGGATAGAGGGTAATAGCAAAAACAGTGGACGCTGGAGATCTGTTGATAGTTCTGTTGGGTACAACAAGGCGCAGTCAGTGTCTTGCTATTATGCGAGTAAAGGACAACATTCGATGCGCAGAGGGTCTGCTAAAACCTTCAGTGCGGTAGCAGACCCTTTATGCGTTGTCTGCGGCTATTTCGATCATCGGCATAAATAGGGGCTGGTACCACTTTTTCTGAGGGATGAAAATTATGTAAGTATTCGCAGCTTGATCGTAGAGCTCAACCCCTCTCATGCCATTGTTACTGCGGATGAAGAGCGTAAACAGCGGTGCTACGTTTTTTTTTCTTTTGAGGGGATGACCACCATACAGGATAGAGCTGTGTAGTCGTTCGTCAGAGTACCAACTGTGCTGCTGTATTTGCCCTTTCGAAACAAAGCTGCTTTCCTGAATCAAACCAGAACCTATATTACCCATGTTCTTATCGTTCAATGTTTTTTTATCGTTGGCAGAGAGCATCCATTCGTGCCGTCGTCATTCTCCTCCTCCTCCTAAGTACCCATGTCAGGGTAAGAAGCGACAATTAAAACATCAACAGGCTCTCATATACTCACAGCGACATCTTTCGCAGCCTCGTGAGTCTCAGATAACCGAAAAAACGGCATTCATTCAAACAAAATAGCTGATTCAATCTCTGAGGCAACGCTCAACTATAGGCGCACGTATGCTCCCACGAAGTCCCAGTGTACTACGTAAAGTACACCAACATTTGATTACTCCTCACAGCAAAACTATGAACTCTATACGATTATCGCGCTTTGCGGAGATTGAATTGTTCTTCCTGAAGCAGAAGCAGTCCGTTTTTTTTCAACATATAAAGTGTAAAACTTCAAATCAATTTAAAAAAAAGTGTACTGACCACGTACGTTAAACAGGCCCTCATATTCCTCAAGTTTGACGACCCATAAAACAGAAGAAATATAATCGATTCAATGTTCCAAATTACGATTATCTTGCTGCAACCTTTGGTATCCAAAATTCTAATGAGCAAGATCAGAATATTCTGTTGTGTATTTTCTATTCCCGAAAAAGGAAGGGTTAAGTTATTCTGCGGAAGTAAGTACACCTAGTCGTCCTTCAAGCTTTGCTTACTTAAGTTCGACTGTTAACCCATTTGCTTAATTGACCCTAACCTAAAATGCGAAACATCGTTATCACTTCGTCGCACTGAAGGTATGGTTTACTTCATATTGCTTTCTTCCGGCCATTATTACATCGGCCAAACAGGCCGTTGTTTGGGTCAGCGGCTAAGGAAACACAGTTTGTCATCGACAATATCTGGCCACCTTGGCATTCACCACCTCACACGAGTGGCTGTGTGTCATATTTAAGTGTTTTGACGTGGTAAAACGCCACCGGTTCCAACACAAACACAAGCGCGCGCACACACACACACACACACACACACACACACACACACACACACACACACACACACACACACACACACACACACACACACACACACACACACACACACACACACACACACACACACACACACACACACACACACTCACACACACACACACACACACACACACACACACACACACACACACACACACACACACACACACACACACTCGCACACGCACGCACGCACGCACACGCACGCACGCGCACGCACACGCACGCGCACACACACGCGCACACACACACACACACACACATTTTAGGCTCTGTGCAATGCTAAGCTGTACACAAAAAAGCTTGATTTCATGCCTTCATGGTCTATCTAGCACAGATAATTTTGTTTCTTGGCTGAGCGTATTTTTAACGCAATCTAATCCACTCGCTAATGGTGTTCGTTAGGTATTTATTTTATCATGTAATTTTTCATCGTTGTTTGGTTTGACATTACAAATGTATATATTGCGCTGCTGCACCGTATAAACTTGGTTGGAAGTCAGCGATGATGTCCGTGCTTTACCTTCACTGGTGTTCCATATTCTGCGCTACTTAAATATTTTTGCAGTATGGCGTGCCACCTTGCTCAATAGTCGACTTCAGCAAAGTCTAAATATGTGATATGACGGGTGGTTTTGACTAGGTGCTTGCCCAGCACCTCTACCAAAATGGTAAGCGAAAAGACGCAGACGAGAGGCTGTAAGCAAGCTTATTAACAGGAATGTGCTCGGGCACTTCACGCTAAGACAGCGGCAAACAACAGTATCCAAATCGTCGTCGTGTTCATCAAAGTATTTGTCCTTTGATGGCTGCCCATAACAATATCACGATTCAAGTAGTGAATCAACGCACAAAAAGGTTTTCTATAGGCGTAAACTGGATCTTGTGACGTTTACTGTTTCTAAAGCAGCACACGAAAGTGCAAATAGCTTAAGTATATCATGTTGCTATAGCTCCCCATAGTTGCCAACAAGTACACCACCTCAACCTATCTGCTTATCGCAGTAATTCTTACACGGGATTTGACTCCTTTAAATCAAATAAACATTAAGCTCTATTGCATTGAAATGAACTGACGTCAATGTAACTTTTTTACTTTTTCCTTCATACGTGTGTATTGCTTACAGTGAATATAAAATGAAATCCACGTTCAGCTAGGCATAGATGAAGCAAGCTTTCAAGTGAGCCTTTTGGTGACTAGTGACAAATTCGCCAAGGTGTAGGAGGGGCGCCGCCAAGCCCCCTACCCTCCGATCTATAATGCGAGACCCTGCGTGTGGGTATGAGTAAAATGCTGATCAGTTTTCCTTCGTCCTGCGTCATATATTACAATGCTTGTGCATAAAAACGCCTTGTAGTACATATGAACGAAATGACGGATTTGTTCGAGCGGATCGTTTGGTACGTTAGATACAACCTAGTGTATAAGATACAGTTAAGACAGAAAAAGAAGAAGAAACGTAACAGACATTATTTGTTACTTTCACTCCAAAGTGGGCCATTGATCATCTGCATGCGTTTAGAAGGGGCTAAGCCCTGACCCCTGAATCCGTATGAGGCTGCTACATGAACGCTCGACATGTCACTAAGCCTGACGGGCACAGAGCACAAGTCTAGTTGAGCATACTCACGCTCTTCTCGTGCCGTTTTGTCCGCTTCGATGTGATTGACCGAGAAAGCAACGAATTTATGCGCGGTGCAAAAGCACGAACTCGGGGTCGCGGCTCTGCGTAAAACATAACTGAGTGCTCGGGCGCTCTTCGTCAGATCCTGTGCACGCCTCGCAGCGTTTGCCTTTGTTGACTGGGAGTGCGCGTGCCGCATTGCATTCGGCTTCAAATGGAACGTGTCAAGCTAGCGTGAACAATGCTGTAATCCGCGTGGAGAGAGCAAGTAGGAAATGCTAGGAGTTCCCCCCACCCCACCCCCTGAGATCCGCTTTGCGCATTGGCAAACCTGTTTAGGCCCAACGGAGGGGCCACAGAACGGAAAACTCCACGCCCCCTTTTTCGCAGGCTCTACTTCTTGCTGTAGCAGTCGATGGACGTCAATTTCTTGCCACGATGAGTTGGAAGCAACTGTGAAAAAACAGCTTATTCCTCGTAGCAGTGCCTACTTATTTTAAAGATACGAAGGAAATAATTTTTAAGGAAGATAGCAAACTTCTGACCTATTACGCTACTTCACTGAACCGTTAATTGATGTAATATTTAAGTACGTATATATCTTATGAGTGAGCGGGACGTGGGAGAAACAGAGCTGGTGGTGTTCTTTAAAAAATTGTGGCGAAACACTCTGCGTTTTGGAAGCAGTTCTTTGCATAAAGTATACTGTGTTATTTGAGTGGGATATGATTTATGAAATTCGTTATTCGTGCAGGCACTCTCTCGCATCTGAACACGGATCTCGTCCGTTCTGAGCCATAACGTTGCTTCTGTTTTGCAAATCATCCGCGCCAACAAAACATGACAACGAATAAAAATGAAAATACAGAAAAAGGTGAACATAAAAAGTCAAAGTAAAGTTACCACCGTAGCTCGAGCTTCAACTTTCTACAGAAACTTTGGAGAAAGCGCAGCGCTTCGAGGGCTCTGTTTAACGTCAATCACTGCATGATGGACGCCTGGAGAGATAGACGGCGATGCATATTTGGGAAAGTGCTAGTTCGGGTATATTGTGGGAGAAATTTTACTGTAAACTTACGACGGAGTATTGTGTATTTGTGCCTGGTTTTCAATAAGCCATTCATGAAACATTCCCATCCATCTTCGTAGTGCCCTACCAGAAAAGCCTAAAAAAGCGCTGTGAACATTTACAACAGTTGGTCGTGCGTACCGGGAGGTGCCATTTTGCGCTATGTCCTACATTACGGAAAACGGCGCGCGCAGGAGACACTACACGAAACGGAACAATTTGCATCCACCTATTTGCAGCACAACATTATACGAAATTCCGCACAGGTGAAGCTTCCTAGTTGAATTCGTCCTGGCTAGTCCTTCTAGGATGGAATGGCTTGCTTAAGCTAGGGAAAACCTTAATTTTTATGTCATGGCCAGTTGTCCTACAGCGGGGTGTTGACCCGTTGTAATTAAGTATTTACAAAGCTATGCGTAAGCAACTTTCGTGTAGGTGACGTGGGCTAAAGATTGGGCGTACTGTTTGCTCTCAGCTGTGCAGATTACCAGTGTCCAGTTCTGCAGCATTATTTTTCACACGCTGCCACAGGAAGCCAGCTGTGCGACATTATCCCCTAAGGAACCACAAGTGGACGTTCATAATTGACTGAATGATCATTATCACCAGAAAATAATTTCAACTACAACTTTTTGTCGTGTCCCGGCTCTTCAAAGCACGGTTACAATCACCCTGTGGCTTCAGCAGGCTTCACACAGAGCCGCACAAGAATATAGCGCAACAAAATGTATGCGATCACGGCTTGTCTTCAATGTAATTTTAGTGTACTTCTCAGTCGACAAAGAACTCACAGACTTACCTCATCTGCTTCGTACACTGTCTGTATAAAAGTAATCCTAAATAAAACAGTTACATGGGCTGCCCTTTCAACTGCAACGCTGCACCTTTGCTGAACGCAGCAGCAGCTTCTTCGCAGCAGCTCTTTCGAAAACGCAGCAGCTTCTTCG
>JALIZH010026753.1:0-20446 GCA_030522465.1 Rhipicephalus appendiculatus
GCCGTAAGAGCGTAATGGAATTGAAGCCGTAGCATTTGCTTTAGCGAAGAAGATCAGGTCACTCACCCTATTGTCAAGGACATGAGAGTTGCTCTCATCATCGTTTCATTTTCCTTTCCACGGGTAATGGTTAAGTAAGCTCACGGCTCTAGGAAAATTATTGGTGTCTCCATTCGTCAACCCCGAATAAACTGCGAACTCATCTCTCTGCGGGTCTCACGTTGAGTTCAAGCATTAATGCCACCTCTGTCACCGATAGCTGGTTAGGGTTGTTTATATATAATTATGGAGTATTCTTATTACACAATTGAGCTGTCCTGCTTCATGCAATTGTGATAAAATGTCCTTACTATGCCCATAATCATTCAAAGTTTGTTTTAGCTATCTGCAGGACGAAGGCCTTACCCAATAATCTCCAGCGTACTTTTCCTGCCCAAGCTAATTCCAGTTTATCCTTGCGACCTTGCTACTTTCTCCACTCTACCTAACTCTCGACCTTCCTTGACTGCGTTTCCTATCTTTTGGACAGGATAAGGTGGAGAGCTTTGGTTGTCCACCTGTTGTATGTCCTACGCCTACACCTGGTAAGCCAAGGTCCATGTCCTTACCAGGTCTCTCTTTTCGTTTGATGTCAGCTAGAATATGCGCTATCCCTGTTTATTCCCTGACCCATTCTGCCGTTTTTTGATGTCTCAGTGTTACTCCTATCATTTTTCGTTCCATTGCACACTGCGTAGTAGTGCGTAACTTTTTTTCTAGTTTCTTTGTTATCTTCGATGTTTAGTCCCATATGTGTACAACCATTGCAGCATGCAGTGAATGAATATTTTTCGCTTGAATAACAGCGGCAGATTTCCTGTCATTATTTGTTGTGCCTACCGAATGCGCTCCAACCCGTTCTTATTCTTCGGTGAATTTCCTTTTCGTGATTATCCTGCCATGTTCGTAATTGTCCTAGGCACAGGTATCCTTTTATACACTCCAATGTTTGGTTTTCAATTGTGACTCTTACTGTTTCTCCAGGTTATTCAGCATTACCTTTGTGATCATACTAATTTTAGTCCTACATTAATGTATTCTTTGTTTTATTCCTCGGTCATTTTTTTTGCAAATTGTCACCACCATTAATGAACAGAAATATGTCATCTGCAAAGTGTAGGTTGTAGAGATATCCTCCGTTAACTTTCATTCCTTCTTCTTGCCAATATAGCTGTTCAGTATTTATTTTATGCATGCTGTGAACAACATTGGCGATATTGAATCTCCTTGTCTGACATCTTCGAGTGGTTTTAGATGTCGGCTAAGGTATTTATAACCTTGTAGGTACTCCTTGTCGACTTAGCGCTTCTGAGATTCCTGGTATGTCTACTTAGTCCAAGGCCTTTTTGTAGTCTATGAAAGTTAAATGCGGTGTTTAATCAGGAGATTTCTCTCTACTTAATTGATCACAAGAATGTGACGCATCGCACAGTATCCTTTCCTGAAAGCGGCTAGTTTTCTAGGTTGGTCGAACTTCGATGTCAAGTCTTTCTCATATCTTGGTCGAAATTATCTTAGTTTTTAATCAGATCGGCTCTTATTCCGTGACTGGTAGCTGCTTTTCCGCCTGGCATATCGTGCATGACCTTTCTAACCGCATCAGTACTTATTATGGAACTTCTGTATCTTGCTGGTCGTTACTTTCACTCAAGGGTGGATGACTTTTCTAACTATATAGTTCAGCGTATAATTCCTCGGCCACCCGAACTATGTCATTGAAATTGTTGATAATATTTCCCTGCTTGTCTTTTAAAGCATGCCATTTTAGTCCTCGCGAAACACTTTCCGTTTAGCTGTACGGATGTACCTGCCTTTTTTGCTGTCGCCTCTATCTCTTTGACATTGTAGTTCCTCATTTCACTGACTTTCTTCTTCTTGATCAGCTTTGTTAGCTCAGCGAACTCCACTTCATATCTTTATTTAGTCACTCTCATGTGTTGCCGTTTCTTTAAAAAGTGTTTCGTGGATTTGGGCGAGTCTGCTTACTCTTTGCCTTGGCGTTTTACCTGCTACTTCTATTGCTGCTTCAGAGGTCAGTCTAGTCACTGTTTCGTTCTTTCCTCGATGTAAGTATTTTCCTGTTATCCTGAAGCTTCGTATTTGACCTCCGTAGCAGTACAAAACCTTTCTGATTTTATTGTGACTGTGTCTCACTTGGCTTACTTTCTGGATTTCACTCTTTAAAAGTAATTATACCGCAAACACACGGCACATTCACACTCTCCCCCCACCCCCCCAAATTAAGGCACCAAGCACGTACAGCGCTGATTCCTGAATGTGGGGATATGAGCGAGTGTAAGTGTGCCGTGTGTTTCCGCTCTAATTATTTTCGAAATGCTGTACCAGTCAGCCCAACAATAAGTTATTTTACAATTTTGCTCTAGTTCTCAAATCAAGAGCTATCCTCGCCCTCACTAACCAGTGGTCACTGCAATTTACCCCGCTTATGACATCAACGGCCTGTGCTGCGCCTGTAATAAAACCTATTTCTTTCTTTCTTTGTCCATGATGGCTTTTTCATGTCCGCTTCCTATTTTTATAGTTTAGAAGGAAGTTGTTTGTTACGAGGAGCCTATTCCGTTCTGCCAATTCTACTGACATATCTGTTATTTCTAGAGTTATTACCCTACTTACCGATTGCTTATTCCCCATTTTATTTGCTTCCTGCATTCGCTTGAAGTGTCCCATGATTATGGTGTACTGGGTACATCCTACTTTCATTGCTAATTCAAAAGCATCGTATTGTTGCGCAACTTCTCCATCATCATGACTGTATGTTGGAGCGTCGATCTGTAAAACTTTAAATTTGCCACTTTTTTGCTGCTTTATCACGAGAATCGCTACCCTTTAATTGATACTAAAACATTATTTAATGTTGCCTGCAAGGTCTTTGTGCATTAGAAACCCCACGCCTACATACTTTTTTTTTTATTTTGAAAGAATTCCAACCACCTTTTTTGAAACAACACGCATGAATATAGAGAGACACACCTCAGTAGCTACTCGAGACGCAGTCGTCGACATGCATTCCCATAGCTACAATCGCTCCTACTATTTTTTGCACTATATTACCAAGTAAGCTTTCACCAAATGATATAACGGCTACAAGGGAATGTGCAGGTTTTTAAAATATATTATGTATTGGATGTCTAACGAAGTTTTGCTAATTTCGGAGTGATCAGCGTAGCAATGCAGTTCTTTCTTTCTACAGCATCGTCATTCCCGCGAGCGTGTTAGCAAGTTAATCACCACTCATTATTAAAGGGAGCATACAAATTTCATACATGGGGCCGCACTGATAAGCTATCATTGATCACTTAAACCCCATTACGTCACCTTTCTTGCAATAATTTCCCGCTTGCACGGTGGATTTCTATACGCTTTTACACGAACAGTGCTAGTTCCAGCATAACTCTCATCATGTGACGATAATGTGATAACTCGACACACATGGGCCTTCGTTTTCTGTGTCGCCACTACACCTCTCCTTCCACCCTTTTGTCTCCTTGTCATCGGCAGCGAACAGGAACCTTTCTTTTGCGGGGTGAGGGGGGGCGTCGGTGGGCATGTTGGCGACGCTAACACTTCGTGGCGCTCATGCGGCACATGTTGGTTTCATTTTTAGGTGATGGGAGAATGGATACGAAAGTATGGCAAGATCTTTGGATTCTACTTGGCTGAGAAGCCCTATATGGTCATCACGGACGTCGACGTGATCAAGGAAATATTCATAAAGGACAACCGGATATTCCAGGATAGACCACTATATGCCCTAGACGTCGAACCCATGACAAGCTCCGTCTTTTTTGTCACAGGTAAGTACTTTGTAGGACCCAGTCCGGTGACCCAGCTTTGCGCAACCTCATGGTGCAGCTATATGAAACTAAATGACTTTGTTCGCGCCTTCTACACCTAAAAGGAACGCTCGCGGTCGCAACCACTTGTGCAGCCAAACCGTGATGATCCAGTGACTTCAAGGTAATTAAACAACCTAATCCTCAGAATAATTTATTGCATGGCCATTTGCAACCCGCGACCAGTTGCAATGCTCGAAGTCCCAACCCTGCTGAAATTTAAAAACGGTTTAGCTGTAATGCACCGATTTTGCTACGCTCGCAGCGCATTCGAAATTTCGAACTTTTGCAAGTATGCTGGTAGTTCTAAAATTCCCGGTACAGCCAGCACAGGTTAGGCCGATACCAGCTGGACCAAAATGATGATGAGATTATCATCTCGCCATATGAGTTGCCGTACATTATATTAATGAGGACTAACAGACAATAACGCCAAGGAGAGTATAGGTGGTTTAACAGAACTTGAAATTCGGCGATATGGTGCATGAGATGGTACATAAACGATGTAACTTGTGGTAATTATGGTATAAATGTGAAGGAAGTGAAGTGAACGAAAAGATAACTTGCCGCCGGCAGGGACCGAACCTGTAACCTTCGAATGTTGCAGGTTTGGTCCCTGGCGGCGGTTAGTCATCTTAGCCGCTTCTTCTGAGACCTATATAACTCAATATCAGTAAAAAAAAATGCGAAGCTTGCACTTAGCCACGCAAGGCTTGAAACAGAAACTGAACAATTCTGAAGACTAATGTGGTTGCTTTTAGGTTGTTTGTAAGCCTTAGCTGGTTGTTTCTAGGTTGCAGGTCGTTTCTAGGTTGTTTCTAGGTTGTTGGTAGGCTTTAGATAGGTGATACATGGTTGTTTCTACGTTGATTCTCAGCGCAGAGAGGTTCGACTTAAATCACAGACAGTCACAGACGTCACACGGATGTCCAAACTCCAGGCATATGGCTTATAAAGCTCCGGGGTCTTCTCGCAGCCACCGTTGCCTTCCCTTTCCCTAGCATTATTTCGTTGTACGTACTCGGGGTCTTCGGCTCGCTGCCGTCGCTTCGCAGCCATTTGTTGGGTTTTGTCTTCTCCATTTTTCATGAATCAGTGGCAAGTAGTTGGGTTTACCCAATGTCTGTGGCCCATACCCGTTAAAATGATGATAGTTTTCTGGAAGGCCGCTTAAATTACGGCTAGCTTAAACAGCTTTGCTGTTAGAATAAAGAGCAGTGCATATTTTTCATTCACCCTCTGCTTTGCATCTTTCCTGTGCCTTCTAGCTCCGCTTTCTGCCACCGCGCTGAGTTTTAAAGCGCAATTTCATGACTGCGCTAGCGCTCTCTGTCGGCGCCCATTAGCGCTCGTGATGCAGTACTTCGCTGCAGCTCACTGGGATGGCGCCACCATCGTAGGTTTCGAAATGAGCAAGCGTTTGCGTGTTTGCATTCGTAAATGAAAAACGCGCACTCTGGTCTAGACTAGTCTAGACGACCGCCCGCGCAGAGCACCATTTCAGTGCGCGGCTTCTAGATGTCGATTCCATCCCTGTTACTGAACTATGTTGAGGATTGGTTTCGGTGCTGGCATATTTGGCCGTAGCCCTGCCGTTTTGTAGCTTTAATAACTAAACGAAGAGTGTAACGGCAGACGCATGCGCATGAACACGATTGGATTGGCACATAAGTCGCTTCTTGACCTTATTCATTGACGTCGCGATGTGCAAAAATCAGAACACAACCTTTTAAGAGCCCAAGGTGGCTGCGTCATGCGTCTGGTATAAAATCGCGTAGCCAAGAGCGTGGAGGAGGGGAATATGGCTCGCTTTAGCACGAAGGTGACACCCGTGCGGTTGGGCCCTCCTCCTGGTTACAGCATCAAGATTCTGTGTCGGAGGCAGTGGCGTAAATCTGGAGAAATCCGAAGGGGGGCACAGACATCCTGTGATGGCGGCCATTTTGTTTTTATAAACAAACATTTTATTTTTAGTTATGCAAAAATGTGTGATGCCTGGAAATAAAATAAAGCGAGCATAAGCCTTGGCGCCGGGCCAGGGAGCTTAATCTAACAGCAATGAGCTGTCAATATGTAGTAGACTAGAAACGTACGTTGGTGAAGTAAAGTTTCGCAGTTTAAATCATTATAGGGCTCTGGCATATTTCTAGTAAATATGTCATTTGCGCTAAACAGTTGCAAATGCTAGCACATTAAGGTACAGCTTTTGTTTAACTTCAGCTCCATTCACCGTCGTGTGTACCTTTTAGGAATAGCCCAAAGCTGTATTTAACTTGTAATTTAACTGTAATTAAGGGGCACGGGCTCGGTGTACCACCCCCTGGCTACGCCACTGCTGTCGGCTATTTAACCTTTTATAAACGAAAAGCTTTATGCATTCGGTGAGAGCTATGCATGAAACAAAGACTGTGTGTGCTCTATTTCAAATATCCTCAAATCACTGTTTCTGCTCAAACCAACAACATTTGAACATGATGACAATGCTTAGATTCAATGTCAAGCAGCTTATATTGTTACAGGGAGAATATATTTACACTATATACACACAGAATATCGATTGATATGGCTTGAGCCGCATAACATGCACTACGTCAGTACGAGGGGCAGGCCCGTAGCCAGAAATTTTTTTTCGGGGGGGGGGGGGGGGGGGGCACCTGTTCAAAACCTTGAAAACCACCTATTTTTATTATTTATTCTCGGTAAAACACCCCCCTTCATCCGAATTCCGGGAGGCTCCGGGCCCCTAGCCCCCCCCTTCCCTGGGTAACGACGGTGGGTCAGTAGGGGTGATTCCGTATGTGACGTCGGTCACTGAGAGTTAGATGCGGTAAGGGCCTGAATAGCATGGGAGTGACTTCTCCGAAAGTCCAATGTGGCGCGAGGGGGGACCAAAGCAGGACCAGATTACCGGGTGCGTAGTGGACGTCACGATGGCGGACGTCATATACGCGCCTCTGATTGTCCTGCGAGTCCGCTAATCGTCGTCGAGAAACTTGGCGCGCCTCGTGGGCCTTCGTTATTCCTTCCCGAGCGTACTCCGTCGGGTAACTCAGTCCGGTCGGCAGGAGCGTGTCGAAAGATAGCACAGGGTCGCGGCCGAACAACAGAAGAAATGGAGAGAACCCAGCGGTGTCGTGTCGAGAGGAATTGTAGGCGAATGTGCAATATATATAGACGCGTTTCATACACTTTGAAATGAATCTTAGGAGTCAGCCTTGGCACGCTCTCATGACACATCCTTTGCTTCCTTTCAGTCACAAGTTATCAATTTCTGACAGATCAAGCTTTTTTCTCTCAGGAAAGCTTCTTCATCGCAAAAAAAACGATATTTCGCATCTGTGCGCCGTATTACGTGCTATTTATCATTTCTCCATCCTCTCTCACTTGCTTCATCGCTTGATCTTTGTGCAACACCTAAAAAACAGCTTTAATGCTTGAGTGCACGTCTCATTAGACGTGCACTCTAGCATTAAAGCTGTTCTTTAGGTGTTGGGAATTTCGACGAGGCTATACACAGACCACACTTCACGTAGTAGGCTATACTATAGAGAATAAAATGCAGCATTTATGACATGAAATGCACTATAGTTCATGTATTTAATTAAGGAAGCTCTACGGCTCTCTGTTATACCACTTTTTAGATGTAGGTTTACTTATACATATGTTCTTTTAGTGTTGAACATTCTTGGGAACACAGGCTGTCATTGAAGCCAAGCGTGGAGACACGCAATGCTGTCTTCTTCAAGGTTGCAGCGTTGAGGAAGACAAGACCGCTAGTCGAAACGTTCAATCCGGAGACACCACGTGTTCCAAAGATTTTTCATTGCTTCAAGATTCTATCTGCCCCTGACTCTCTACCTTCTTTTGATATTGTGTGAACAGCTGACAACAAAGAAAACATAAAAGTTTCTTTCTGAGCCTTCGTCTAAAAAAAAAGCACAATATTAGTGAGAACTAAACCTAGTCGTAGTTAAAAGGTGAACATTTGAGAGTCGTAGTTGTATCGAGTAAAATTTCTCTCCCCTTGTGAATAACGCAAGAATTTCACGCAACCACACACAATTGTTGGCAGCGGCCACAAGTCTTTTTCAAAATGGTGTCGTATATATGTACCGGGTATTCAAAGTTCAGCTTTATTGTTTTATTACAATTCAGCACTGAGAAGAACGTTAAAACCACCTTTACAAATTAGTTATGTATCTATGAGGACGTAAAGTGATACAACAATTAACGCTGTCAGCCGCCCAATTTACTAAGATTAAATAATGAACTTTTTTAGGGACAGTAGCAAGTGGACATGTTTGTATTGAAAAGTTGGAGGCTGTCACGTTTCTACACAGAACCACTTGGAAGAATTCTTCTAGCATATATCTGCCCCGAGATATTTCGCTGCAAAGTTTAATTATGGTCTGCATGATTAAGCATGTAAAGCAGAGAGGGTCGGCGCAGTGTTCTTCCCTGATGTGAAACGCAGTCATTGCTTGCTATCACCAGCCGGTAGCAAAAGGGTAACCGTTATCATCTTTACCTATGCCTTCGACCCGTTGCCAGATTAAACGCGGCGCGCAACTACCGCGGCACATCGGGGAGGAGCTTTGCGCCAGTGCTCACTGTCTTGCATGCGTAATCATGAAAAGCACGCTTAAACTTTGCAACGGGATATCTCGGAGCACAGACATGCTAAAAGAATTCTTCCGAGTTTAGCTATGTAGAAACGCGACTGCCTCCAACTTTTGAGTACTGACATACCCGCTTGCTGCAGTCATTAAAAAGTTCATTGTTGAATCTTAGGTAATTGGGCGGGTCAGAGCGATAATTTTTGTCACACTTTGTGTCCCCCCTAAATACAAAACGCATCCGAAGAGATGGTTTTCACGTGCCTCCAAGTGCTGAATTAAGAAAAACTATAAAGCTTAATTTTGAACACCCTGTAAATCAATGTGTTTAAGAAGTCTGAATTTTAAATCCTTACACTTTACGAGCTACATCTCTCGCTATTCCACAATCATTTTGTTGTTCGCGTGAAACATGCCAACAGCAGCAGCAATTTGCTCACCCTGGGTGCTTTTAGATTTTCCAAACTCCATCTTTTCAATTGCATGGGATGCAACATAGAATACGGTAAGCGCATAACAAGCAGCAGGGAAAACCACGCTTGTTCATTACTCGTCGTTAATCTCATTTGATGAATACGGTGGTCAGAAGGTTTACAGATAGAGGAAAGACATCCAAAGGGGCAACCGTCCTTTCTCCGAGTTTTGCCACCGACATTTAATCATAGCTGGCTGAAACAGTCCATAACATATAATGTAGGACAAGTGCTTGACGAGTGGACAGCTAAAGAGGCTTAAATAGACGTTTGGAACATTGAAAGTATGCTTTTTTTTTTCTTTCTCTTGAATTCATCATTTTGCAGGGGCGGAATGGAGGAAGGTGCGCTCTATCATGAACCAAGGTTTCACAGCTGCGAAAGTAAAGCTTTACTCCCGCATCGTGACCCAATGCGCAAATGTATTTGTCGACATTCTCGGAGAAGTCTGTTCCAAATCGAAGGTGGCTGAAATGTATCGGCTCACCCAGAGTTTGGCCCTTGACATCATCACGAAGGCAGCGTTGGCTTGGGAGGTAAGAACGGGTGTCTATGCTCAATCACGACTTCAAAGGAAGCATATTGCTTTCCTGTGATCCGGTCAATCACGCAACACCTATGGAGCAGAGCTAAGTTAATACATAGCCAAATATGTACAGTCGAGGAACCAGGGCAGATAGTTCCGCTTTATCTCTGTTCATGAAAAAAGCCTGCAAAAAATTTTATTGAGGTTCCGAATGCTAGTTTTGATCTTACGTAGAAGTCACGTAAGGCCTTAGTTTTTAAGATCAAAGATAGTTGCAATAAAACTGCACTTATTCACAGCACGCTAGAGACTCCATCTTGTTGTATCTAACTTCCTCTTTATTCTTTTCACCATTGTCTTGCTTCGACTTCTTTTAACTGTAGGCCGCTTGGATTGCTTTATGAGTTTTGCCGATCATTTCGCGGACGACATTGCGTATTGCTTTAAAATTGTATAAACTTGAGCTTCTTGGCGTGGCTTCATCATAAGAAACAGCGCCGGCACACGGCACTAGAGAGACTGACAGGACTTTTGCGCTGTCAGCGCAAAAGTCCTGTCTTCCTTCTAGTCCCGTGTGCCCGCGCTGTTTCCTATGATGAAGATTGTGTATTGCTGTTACATTGTAATGGTGGTTGTTATTCAGTTGTCTTTCTAATGTGCGTTTTTGTTGTAGCGCTCCAACCTTGGTATTTTGTTCTTTTTACCGTTTTATCGCTTTGAGCAATTTCTTCCGCAGCTTATGAATAGGAATTCTTGATTCGGTGGTATAGTGATTTTTTAAACTATCTAGATATTTCTTGGGCGAACTTGTGCCCCGCAGGAGGAACATTCACAGCACAAGCAACTAATACTCGCAGTACGCTGATTGCGGTGAGCAAGGTCGCCAGTCAATAATAACCATTGGCATAGGCGAGCGCGGGGTTCCCCCCCCCTTCCGGGGGGGGGGGGGGAGGGGGGGGGGGCGAAGGTTCGTCGCAGCGGCCCCCCTCCCTATAAAGTCAATGTATGGGGCAGACTTTGCACCCTCACCCCCCACCCCCACCCCCTCTCAGGTTACTAGCAGGGGCGGCCGCCCTCCTGCCGCAACCCCCCGTGCGCACGCCCATGACCACAGGTTTCGTGAAACGCGCCGGCATTTATACTTGGGATATGGTTCATTCCAGCGTTATCGCAAGATAGTTGCGTGCATTCTACAACGACCTCGGCCACATACGCCCGGCGCGCTGTCATAAGAACATTCTGAAATATTCTCAAATATTCCATGGCGTTCAGGCTTGACCTTCAGCTAGCGATGCCATATGAAGCGCTTCTGCCCGTGAAACCAGTTCACAAAGGAAAAAATTAAAAAAAAAACAAATACGCATGTGGACAATACATTGGCTGTCACTGCTCCGCAGTTACAGGAGATAACCACGTCATATCGCTACAATTATGGCCTCTAAAGCTTTGTAAGATTGGCTCTGACGTACGTGTTCGAGACAAAAGACGCCAATATGACACGAATTGATGACGGTGGAAACGAAACTGTCTTACTTATCTCTAAATTGTCGCGTTTCGACACGTAAGAACTGTACCTACACAATTAACTGCAGCTTAAAAAAATACGATGCTGTCAAAGTTAGGTCGGAGTCCACCCTCAGCGGGCACCGCAACCATGTCGTTGTCTTCGCACGTAAATCGCCGCGCATGCTGTAAATTTCAATGAATGCTGACGTCATGTTTCTCGCAGTTCATTTTTTTGTGTTTCATGAATACCCTAAATTAAACTTGATCAATCTTTCAGATCGACTGCCAACGAAACAGTGAGGACCCTTTCCTCACGTGGATGCGCAAGGTCTTCGAGCACGCGGACAAGACTGCTCTCGAGAGCTCATTCGCATTTCCCGCCTTGCGTCCCCTCTTCCTCTTGTTCTACCCACTCTCGTCCTTCGCTCGCTGCATGAAGAAAATGATGGACGACGTGGACAAAGTGACGGAGCAGCGTCGTACGGGAAAGAGTCCCCGCCGTGAGGACATGATCCAGATGATTCTGGACGCGCAGGAGAACGCCAAGAATGGAAGTCACGCCACCGGCCAAAAGGTTAAAACACTTGAAGACCGCCAAGTCAGCTCGAACGCCGTTGTGCTTCTGATAGCTGGCTTCGACACCACCGCATCAGCGCTCGCCTTCTTGTTGCACCTGGTGGCCAAACACCCTGAAGAGCAGACGAAGATTCTGAACGAGTTGGAGCAACGCTTTCCCGGTGTGCACGAACTCTCATTCGAGCAGCTACACGATCTCGAGAGACTGGACATGGTGGTCAAGGAAGCGCTGCGTCTCTACCCTCCAGTCCCGCTCATGGTGGCTAGACGTTGCATTCAGAACACGACAGTTCTCGGACACTTCATTCCTGCCGGCGTGAACATCATCGCACCTGCTTGGTACGTGCATCGTGACCCGGACCTGTGGCAGGAGCCAGAAAAGTTCATGCCTGACCGATTTTCTGAGGCAGAATCGAAGAAGCGCCACAGTGCCGCTTATTTCCCCTTTGGTTTAGGTCGGAGGACATGTCTTGGCAAACGTGTCGGCCTGCTGACAATGAAGACAGCCTTGATGAAAACACTGCGAGACTACAAGCTCGAAATATGTGAAAAGTCTAAAGATCCCTTGTTCATGACTGTTCCGAGTCTCGTGGGTAACCCTAAAGGCGGAGTGTACCTGAAGCTTACTGCCCGGCATTCCTGAGCAGTGATCAATTTGGTTTGAATCGTTCACGCGCAGTGTTTGGAACGTTTGTAAATGAAGTAAAGATTGTTGTGCGTATTCCTCGGCCCTCAGTTCTTAAAAAAACGAATGAATAGCATATTAAAAGTGGCCGCGCGGCGATTCACTTTTATTGGCCGTGCTCACGCAGTCATCAACCAACCATACCTAACGCTGTCGTAGTTCTTTTGCGCCGCTCACGTCGCCTTGACGAATATATTAACCACAGTTTCTATAAACACAGCACTGGTACATGAGCATATGAACACAGGCATTTGGCCATTTCCGTTGGCCGTGTTATTTCGCTGTTCTTGCACCCCAGGTATTAAACTTTCTAGTATTGCAAATGTTGTAATGGCGTTCGATAAAAAAGTTGGTTTAAGCAAACCGCTCGCGGGATCGTAAAAGTTGCGGCCATCACGCTAGCTTCTAAGACGCGCAAACAAGTCGTATTCCTCACAGCCTGTCAAAGTGCGTGTAGGGACTTCCAGAATGACCATACCTACAGTGGCGTATCCAAGGGGGGGGGGGGGGGGGGGTTGGGGGGGGTTCAAACCCCCCCCGAAATTTTTCAGTTTTGCTTGCGTATATAGGCACGCACACATACAAACGCACGCACGAACATACATAAAGTATGGTTGAACCCCCCCCCCCCCCGAAAAAAAATTTCTGGCTACGCTACTGCATACCTACGTACACGTTCGTGATATGTCTGCATCATCATGTGCGTGTTTTATGCAAATAATATGCACATATTTATATTATTATTATTATTATTATTATTATTATTATTATTATTATTATTATTATTATTACTACTACTACTACTACTAGGAATTTTTCTGTTATTATAACCATCATCATGTTATTATAACCATAACCATAACTTGACATTCTGACGAATATGAAGAACCCGCAGGATACGCATTTCGTGTGTGACCCCGAGCACCAGACGCTGCGAGTCGAGTACATGCTGCCCGAGCCACCCCGCCGGGCTTTGCCTAATTGAGGTTGGAAGCCGTTCCTAAATTTGAACTGATATTCTCGCCCTCTACCAACTGAACACGTGGCACTACCCTCCTCCACACGTCTGGCTAAACAGAGACGAAATACAGGGCGTCAGAAGAGTTGAAACGAACTCTTTCTCACATCCCACGTTTATAGAGAGAGAGAAACGAAGAGGAAAGGCAGGGGAGGTTAACCAAGCTTTGGCTCGGTTGGCTACCCTACACGTGGGGTAGGGGAAAGGGGAAGTAATAAAAAGGATAGAGAAGAAAGAATAAGGTTGAGAAAGAGATGGATGAACAGTTAGCTTGACACAACACGAACTCGCGCTGTTCCTTCACAGGCGCTCGTGAAGTCCTGTGGTCCTCAAGTAGCACAAGAGTGCTTTCGTGGCCTTGCGCATATGCGAAACCGTAGGCCAAGGTTCCCAACCAGCTTGAATAAGGAATGCTAGCGAACATCCTATGCCAGGTTGCAACGACACAGTTGTAACGGCACATTTGTTCATCTCATCAAACGTACCGCCGATCACTGGCAGGCGCGGCTACGCCACTCAGGCCCTGAGAACTAGCCGAGTCTGGAGGACAGGACGTGGCATAGGGACATGGTTCACAGCATCCTGGACTGTGGGCGCCGCTTAAACTGACTGAAGATATCGCCTGCTCCTTATATCCATAAAGTTTGTTCTGTCCATGCATCGATGACAACAACAAAAGAACGGTAAGTAAATATTAATTGGAATCAAACGCAGTATTTATTTCTCGACACATAATGCATGTCTGTGAGCTGAATAAGATTCATGTCTTCGAAAAATCGCACAAGATGATCTTGCTCCCGTAACTTTTTTTTTTTTTTGCTATTTCTCTGGAGGATTTTTGTGAAGAAATACAAAGAGCAACCGGAATTCACAGAGCTGTTTAAAAGGCGCATCATGGAAGAACAGACTTGTCGCTGCAAACTTGTCCACCACCCAATTCAGCTAGGTCGTGGCATCAGTCTAGCGTTTCTTGTTAGTCTGGGCGCGTTCCAGAATCCATCAGCATAAGTTTTCTGGCGCCTGATGTTCATAATATAGATGAGCGATTTGGGTTCTCTTTTTAAATTGTCGCTCTGTCCTGATGCCCACGTAACAGTCGGTGTAAGGGCCGCTCCAGTGCCTAGTCTCCAAAATTATAGTTAGTTCACAGTATCATAAACACAGGAAGGGGACCCTACGATTGAGGTACGGACGTAGTTTAAATCGGTGGCTTAGTTTTAGGGACACAGGTGTCTCAGCTCAGGCAATGTATTTGCCATGTTGGTCTTCAACCTCATTCAAATAATTCGGTATATGTCAGTACATCTATTTCGAAATCCGAAAAAGAAATGGTTTGTTCTTAAACACGCTTGAGGTCGATCACCGCACTAACTGACAGCGCAAATTTGCATCGTGGTGATGTTCGGTAATGTTATAATTGTATTGATAGCATTGCACATGGCTTCATCTTCATGTAGCGGGAACTCGGAAGTCTCTCCTTCGCACGTGAGCCTGACGCAAAGAAAGGTTACTGTTTCTTCTCACAAGAAAGCTGCCTGATCTTTGTAGACAGAACTTAGGGGCGTTCTTGACCATGAGCCATCTAAATCCTTTTAATGCGACAGCCTTATATTGCTTGTTTCGCAGCAATTTCGGTGTCAGCGTCGTCTGTTGTGAACGAAAAATCGGCATTATCTATGCGCGAAAAATCGAAATCGATGCCAATAAATAATTAACAAAAATCTTCGGTTCGTGTGGGAAGAGAGCACAGGCCTTATGCGGGACAAGCAGGTGTTCTACCATAGAACCATACCAGTGCTTGAAATTGTTCCGGAAAAAAAGCCTATACGAATGTCGTGTAGTGTGAGTAGCCTCCTTAATGCCTGTAATATTACTTGGCCGAAGAGTAGAATCGCCTGAGGCGTCAGAACATGTGAATTGAGCAGCGAGTGAATATGTGCATTGCGCAACCTTAAATCAAACATGTCCCGGTAGAAAAAAAATACTTGAGAAACATCTACAAATACTCTATGAAAAGAAGGCAACATAAGTGACGTAAATGTCCCTAACAATTTCCGCACACCGCGACACTGTCGCAGGTCGACACCGCTGCACTGGCTCGACGACTTGACCTCAGTCCCGGACTTGCAAAGGCAACGTGGCTCTCAGCCCCTCTGTTCCTTCAGGCTTGGCAAGACTGGTGCGAACATGCCTCAATTTTTTCTAATTATGAAAGTCGATATTGCGATCTTGTTTTCAAATTATATCCGCCTGTGGTTTCTGGTGATATTTTTGTGGTGCCAAGCATGAAGGAAGTGCGAAGCTGAGTAGCCTTTTTTTGTTCGTCTTCGGTTTTCACTTTCTTGCCTCCTATCTTTGTTTAATTTTCTCTTTTCCAGTTTTTTGTCTTTTTCTCTCCTTATTCCGCTTTCTTTCTATATTTCTTCCCACTTCTTCCCTTTCTTTCGCATTCTTTCTGTTTCTAGGTTGCTTCATCTTTCTCTTTTTTTATACATGGTTTTGCTCGCGTTACGTCAAGCGACGACAGCATACGACAGCACGGGCCCCTAAAGTGATCCGCACTTAATATCATCAAGGCGCTCGGAGAACAAGAGGAAGAAGACTTCTCATTGGCGCGAGAGCGGGCTCAATATGCTACAGAAGGCTATGCTATACGTGGTTTTGCCTGCGTTACGCCAAGCGATCACAGCATACGACAGCCCAAAGAAGCGCTCGAACTTGGCCACGCACTATCAGCCTTGCACAGAGTAGGCAACGTATCAGTGCTACCAACGGCCTGTTCAGTATCTGGACGAGAGTGATGTGACGAGGATGACACTTAGTCGTTTATAATGGGAAAAAGTCGCCGGTTAGCTTCTTGTGGCCTTGCAACTCAGCTGCCTCATGCTTGCCTTGACACTAAGTTATTCGTCACATTTTGTGAAGCAAACCTTATCAGATTTGATAAGCCTGTACGCTATTGTTTCAAGTGCGGAGCTCTTAAAGCTTTTCGTCCGGCCGGGTAGTGCGAACAGAAATGATCGTCATTATGAATCGGTACGCGCTGTCTTCGTCCTCTCAGTTCTCTTCTGCTTCGCTGCCAAAATAAGTGCGCCGATTTATCCGGCGTGCCCTGTAATAGCCCTGATGGATGAGAGGAGAGAACGAGTACAGAGGCACAGAAAGAAAGCAAGAAAAAAGAGAAATGAACACAGAGACAGAAAGAAAGATATAAGGAAAGAGAAAACCTTGGCGAAAAAATTTCCTCATGGGGCCGTGGCATTCGAACCCGCGTACCCGCGATACGAAGGCGAGCGTCTTAACCACTTGGTTATCCAGGCACGCTGACAGTACATTGCATAGCCTTGAATCGTATAGTATCATATAGCAAGGGGGGTAGAAAATAGAAGTGAGGATGAGGAGGAGAGATGTGAGGGGGAGTAGGAGGGAAAGGAGGCTGGGAGAAAGTAAAGCATAGTATATACGGAATTAAAAAGACAAAAATAAATGCAGACCCTAGTGAAAAAATCCGTATGTACGGAAGATACGGATCCGTACATATGGAATTATGGTATTACGGATCCGCATGATACGGATCCGCATGATACGGATCCGCATGATACGGATCCACATAATCCATATATATGGATTATACGGATCCGTATCCTCCGTATATACGGCTTCCATATATACGGAAATGTGGTATTATGGATGCCATAATACCATAGTCATTTTGGTTTAGCGAGTCCATACAATGCAGGAAAGGACTTCCATTAAGTCATAACTTGTTTGAGGACAGCTTGATCGAGAGATCAAAGTAAACTGAATAATGTTTATTCGGCACATGTACGCGCAGAACAAGCCTAAACAATGTGCACTGTCAGATGACAACACCCTCGCATACACCGCGCAGAATAACCACAAACAATGCGCACTGTAAGACGACACCCTGGCACACATCACCACACACACACTTGTTCACGTCTGACCCCACTGGTTATGCTCCATGTGTCGAGAATGTAGAAACAGTGGCAGTTCTCACACGCAGAGTAAGCATAAACAATGAGCACTGTCAGGCGACACGACACCCGGGCACACACCAATCAGAATAAGCATAAACAATGCACACTGTCAGATGACACGACACCCTGGCTCACGTCACAACACATATGCACTTGTTCACACTTGCCGCCATTGACCATGCCAGATATGACGAGAATGTAGAAACAGCAGCAGATCTCACGCGGCACTGCAAACGGAATGGCACTAATCTTCCACCCTTATCTACAATGAAGGCCTGGCATTCACACTGGCAATAAAACTGAACCTTTATTCTGCACGCGTACCTACGTATGCAGAATAAGTACAAACAATGTGCACTGTATGCGAAACGACACGACCCACTGTACTGGCACGCACCACCACGTACGCACTTCTTCACGTCTGCCACCACTGACCATGCTAAATATTATGAGGCTGTAGAAATAGCACAATCTCTCACACAGGTCCTGCCGTTGCGAGGTAATCGCATTGACCCGCCATCCTTAACTACACTGAAGGCATGGCATTCTCACTGGCGGGTAAACCTTCGAAGCTGTAATGCCAAGCAAGCGGGAAACGTGGTCGAGCAAGCGAAGTCCATGGTGACACAAAAATAGATGGTTCTCCGATGTAACTAGCGTTGTGGAAGGTCGCGTCATGCACCTCCGGGTTCCCAAGGCGTTACGAGATCCTGCAGATTATAAACCTTTCCTGCAGGCACACACACACACACACGGCAGCGTCCGATACACTGGCAGGAGCGCCTCAAGCCACGAAAGAAAAGCCCAACGTAGGTGGCGCGGCGCCGCGGTGGAATGTAGCGTAATACCTTGGTGGGTGAGAGGGAAAGACGACGGTCGCCGAGGGAGCGTTTGACGGGCACAGGATTGTATAGAGGAGGCTATGAGGGAGAGCGGCCCCTCCCTCTTAAGTGACAAGAGAGAAAAGGCCCCCCCCCCCCCCGTGCGCTCGCCTATGGTCATGGTTTCACGTAGAACACCATGCTTTCCGTATACTACTATTGCCACGTGGATCTTTCCGCATAGCCCATACGGATTCCGTTTGTTCTTTCCGTATATTCCGTATCGCCGTATGAGTCTATCCGTATAACAGATATGGCATCCGCATGTTCCTTATGGCCACATCCGTACGCCCATACGGAATTCCTTATGTACCATATGATGCTTCCGTATGTTCCTTACAATTTCCGTAAGCATCAGTATACGTCCGTACAAAATCCATATATTTTATACGGAAAATATGCGGAATCCGTATGTTTTCCGTATGACGGTATGCGGATTTTTTTCAGTAGGGGAAAGAGAAAGAAGTAGAGAAAAAAGAGAATCATAGAAAGAAAAAGAATGAAATAGAGAGAGAAAAAAGATAGAAAGAAAGGGGAAACAAGCGAGAAAGAGAGAGACAGTGAGTGAGACAAAGATAGGAAAGGAAAGGAAAAATAGAACGAGAAAGAAAAGAGAGAGAGAAATATGTAGAAATAAGCAAAGACAAAAAAGACAAAAGCGGAAAGAAGCGGGAAATATCACTTAACAAAACACGTTGCGGGGCTAGTTGGTGATACATTCTTATTTAAAAATTGTAGCGCTACATTAGACGAGGACAAGAAGAAAAGAACAGCGCCCGTCCTGTCATGTTCTTATCTTCTTGTCCTCGTCTAATGTAGCGCTACAATTTTTAAATAAGCGGGAAATAGAAAGAGAGAGTAAAGTGAGTGAGACAAATATAGGAAAGAAAGAGAGAGAAAGAAAGAAACAAATAGAAATAAGCAGATACAAAGAAGACATAGAATGTACAGAGCGATGAGAGAAAAACAAATAAACAGAGGGAAAAAAACTTCCCCATCTCCCGCTAAAGAGAACCATGTGTGGATGCGAAGCAGCGGGGAGATAATCAGCTTGAGCGGGACGAACGTCGCCGCTCTCATTTCACGGCAGTGGTCCCGGCGCTCATCGCGGCGCTGCACAGGAGAAAGAATGAGGCGCGCACGCTCCTTTATTTTCAAACCGCGGAACTACCGTGGAGCCTCCGGCGGGAGTATGCAGCTGTCACACCACCTGTCGTGCGCGCCGCTCCGTAGAGGATTCCTAGAGGAAAGGACGGGGGGGACCGTAGGAGAGGAGAGAGAGGGGACGTGCATGCGCTGTGGGACGCGGGAGCCGCTCCGTAGAGTAGAGGATTCCTAGAGTAGAGAATGGGGGTGAGCGTATAAGAGGATAGGGGAGGGGACGCGCATGCGCTGTAGGGGGTGTGGTACGCGGGGGCCGCTCCGTAGAGTAGAGGATTCCCAGAGTAGAGAAAGCGGGTGAGCGTAGGAGAGAGAGAGGGAGGGGACGCGCATGCATGTGGTGGTGTGGGACGCGGAAGGAGGGACGGACTAAGCCCCCCTCCAAACACATGCAAGCAAGATCAAGGAATGGGGTCAACCTGGGCGACAGACACCACCTGCCTAGCCATTGCTAAGCAGCCTCTCTGTGCTCTCGGCCATGACTCTGATGACTGTGATAGTGGTTGACGGCCTTCATATTACTACAGTGTTCTGGTTCGCATAATGGGTGCTTCCCTACTTCATGAAAGTGGCCGGACGCGGGACGCGGGACGGACGCAGGACGGACGCGGGAGGGACGCGGGAGGGACGCGGGACGCGGGAGGGACGGACAGAGCCCCGAGCATAAGATGCTTCGCATCTAAAAATCACGCCATATCCACGAAGTGAATGATGATGAGTGGGCGAAGCTCGATCGTTTTCATCCATGGCAGAAAGAGAATGTGTGGTCTGGAACGCGCTTATACTTCATGGTCATCAGCGTCATCGTCGTCGTTATCACGTGTAATGGGTACATTCCACTATACTGGAACGCGCTTATACTTCATCGTTATCACGTGTAGTGGGTACATTCTACTATACTGCGTCATCGTCATCTTTATCACGTGGAGTGGGTACATTCCACTATACGTGGCTATCTACATACTACTACTACTACTACTACTACTACTACTACTACTACTACTACTACTACTACTACTACTACTACAGAGGAGAGACAGACCCACACCCTTAGGAGCTTCGCCCCTAAAAAGAGAGACAAAAACCGCCCAGCTCCGCACTTACTTCACG
>JALIZH010026754.1:0-18839 GCA_030522465.1 Rhipicephalus appendiculatus
TCACTTCTGGAAAGAGATTTATGCGGTGGGGGATACGTTAGGCGGGGAATTTCGATAAAACTGTGATATCGTGGTAGCTGAGGAGTCGATCCCTGGCACCCGCGAAGCAAGGCAGGTCGCTGTGAGCCCGGTTGACGAGTGCTCGGGCTTGGGTGTGAGCGGCCGTGTTGCCTGGATGTCCACTGTGCGCAGGGACCCAGAGGAGAGTGATGAGACGATCAGGCGGAGGAGATAACTCAAGGGATTCTAGCAGCCGGTGAGTGGATTTTGAGAGTGGCGTAATTACGAATTGCAGTTTTAGAATCAGAGAAAATATACTCGGCGGAGGAGTGAACAATTGCTAAGGCAATTGCCGCCTCTTCTGCTTCCAGGGGATTCTGTCGAATTTGGAATGGACGCACTAGCGATAAGGTTTTGAAATCCGTCTACAACGGCTATTGTGAAAGCTGGACGATCTGCATATTCGGCCGCGTCTACGTATACTGCTGGAGAATTAGGAGGGGAAGCGCTTGTGAAGAGTTTTAGCTCTAGCTTCCTGTCTCTCTCGATTATGTTCTGGGTGAGTGTTTTGGGGGGAGTGGCGGGATGCATAGGTTGTTGCTAACAGCGACTGGAAGTGTGTGCGTGGCCGTGGTATGACCAGGAACGGTGATTCCAAGTCGGCGCAGGGGTACCTGACCAGTTTCTGTAAGCGATAGCCTTTGATATTGACTGAAGAGATGCGCCTCTACGAGCTATCCCAGAGTGTTGTGCACTCCTAGTTGAAGTAATTTATCCGTGGCTGTTGATTTAGGGAGATGGAGACTCATGGTACGATCGTGGCCGTTTCGCTTGCTCGATATACACGAAATTTGGTATTGCATGACGTGACTGTATGACGCACATAAGTGGCAGGTGGTAATATGGAAATCATGACATGTCATGTGCAACATGACTTGCATGCCACGCTCATGGCACGCCCGCGGCCGTTTCGCTGGCTTGATATGCACCAAATTTCGTATTGCGTGACATCACTGTATGAAGAACATAAATGACAGGTCCTAACATGTAAATCATGACATGCATGTTACGTACAGCGTGATTCCCTCCTTGCTGGCTGCTTCGCATAACATCGATTCCCACAATGCGTGGGATCTGTCGATTTTTTTCATTGTCCGTTCTTTGCTTGTCGGTATTTCATCTTCAATGAATCTCAGAGGTCGGGCGTGGTCAAAAGTAATCACTTACGAGCATAAATGTCATCACAAATGCAAATAGTGTCGCTTTCGCAATATTCGAGCATGTACATCGCAACAGTAAGGACAGTGGATAGAAGCGTTCTGCGCGAGCTTGCGTCGTGCGGCGCAAGTTTATCTATTGCGGTGGACGTGCTCAAAAAAGTCTCATTACGTATCTGATACAGAACATCGCCCTCTTGCTATACTAATACTTAAAGAATGAACGATGGGACTTCAGAGATAAATAGCAGACAGGACGATAGCTCCAAAAAGTGATATATCAACATATACCAATGTGCCACCTTTGCCAAATTACCACCCTCTTGCCGTTGCGGTTCAGTTGAACGACAATGTGGTTCTGTTTCGTGCGATCGTTGCATTGCTCACGCAGCACACGCAGGACGGCTCCGCGCGGCTCGGCTCCGCCCACGTACGACCCGACGACACGAAGAGGCTCATCACGATCACCACGCTGGCGCTCGCTGTGGTGTGCCTCTTTACGATCCTGTCGCTTCTGCTGCCGTCGACCAGGCCACAGGGAGACGTGTCGCGCTGGTGTGAAACCAGCGACTGTCGCGACTACGCGGCGCTGCTCACGCACGACCTCAACCGTAGCGTCGACCCGTGCCACGACTTCGACGCGTACGTCTGCTCCACGTGGAAGCCCGACGACCGGTTTCCCGGGGTGTTTGTGATGTCGCTGGACGACCTCAGCATCGCCTGGTTGGGCGGCTTGCCCGAGCTGCTCGAAAAAGGGAGCCAAGGCGGCGTCGCTGGCCGCTAAACCGCTGGCCCTGTACTCCTCGTGCGTCGAGAACAGCGGCGCCAGCGAAGCCGACAAGGGCTGGTTTCTCGAGTTTCTAAGGGCTCGCAAACTGGCCTGGCCCGACAGACCGCGCGGCGGCGTCCGTGTGACGAGCGTGCTCGTCGACTTGGCTATGAATTGGGAGATGACGCTGTGGATGCGCGTCCGCGTGTTGAAGCATCCGTTCACGCCTGAAGCACGGCGGTTCCTTCTACTGCCTGGTCGGAGCAGCGACGTGCGACTGTTCGCAGCGTTGCACGAGCACGTCATGTCCACCGGCGACTACGCAAGGTACATACCTTGCCTTTATTTGAGTCATGTCGTGCATGCGTGCACAAGTTCAGAGAAAGACAGAAGCTTGCAGATATGAAAGGATCTTCGAACGCGGAGTCGGTGGAGCATGGTTTCGAAGATCGGTCATGTCAGCGCCTCCTCTATTTTTTTTAGTGCCTGGGCGAACGCTCTCCTCGGGCCGTCGAGCGCACGCTCCGCCTCCGCTCGCCGCTGCCGCGTGGCGGCGCTGCGCGAGTAGACTACGGGAAGCTGGCGCTGAACGGCCGCGCGTACTACGATGCTCGCGAATGCGTGTTTGCATCGGAGTTTAATTTCATTCGTGCTTCTCGCAAGATTTCATATGTACAGGGGGGAATGGAAAGCAACGCGAAAACAGCGGCGCGCTGTTTTCATCAAGCTCCGATCCTGGTGGCAATAAAAAGATGCTAGATGGCCTTTGTTTGTACCGGGGATGACACTATCTTTTTATCAATCATCCAGGATACTACCGCTCAAGAATAAATGCGAAACAGCAAAGAATGTCGATGCCGCATGTTCGCGTTTCTTTCCATGCCCACTGTACGTATTCCGCAGGCAGTCTGTAAGGCCATGCTGTTGGTTCGATACTTGCTTTCGAGTTTGATAGTATTCGCGTTTTATTTCCCAATTCAGGCTATTGCAACCACGTCATTTGCATGCTTCAGTATGTCATGCTGTTGTGTACCACTGTCCAAATCGAAAGGACAGAAATCATGATTATATTTTTCTTATTTCCCTTTCTTTATAAAGAAAAAAAAACTCAGTGTCCCTTATGCATCCACCTAAGACGACTGAAAGGCGAAAGCCAGCTTTTTTCTTCCCAGTCATTAGAGTTTTGGAATAGCGCACGCAAAGCTTTGCGTTAGCGTTTAGCGCCACTGCGCATGCATTATACGCATGGTCCGCAACGCCCGCAAGCTTTACGTACGGTACTGAAACTCTCTTATGTATTGAACATCTCCCTGCTTCCCTCCGAGATATTTCTATACCTAACGTGATTTTCTCACTGCCTCAAGCATCGGACGCAGTACAAGATTTCTGCACCTCAGCTGGTTATGTACTGCCTCCGTGATCGGCCCATTTTGACCAAGCGAAGATGTAATATGACAACGTCACGTAATGTGAAATCACAATGTCACAAAATTTTATGATCTGTCACGTCATGTGATGACGTTATCACGTAATGATGCTCCCTTACATCACTTGTGTTGACGCCGCCAACACTCGAGCGACGCCGCTCGACGCCGCCGACGGTCAATTTTCGCGTTTGATGAGGCATCTACACTGTTCGGCTGTCGTTCCATGAAATTCCCTCTGCCGCTGGTGTTAGGGGGAGGTTGCTTGAAGTAATTAAGCGGGATAATTGGTCTCCCAGTACATCTTCAAACTGCACCACAATATGTAGCCGTCATTTACGATCCAAAGTTTTCGTAGAATATAAGAAGCCGCGGCTCATAAGAATGCATTAGCGTCGATCTTTGCAGACTACCCTTCACGTTTGCAGCCGAAGGTAACAACTGAACCAAGCATGACAAGTATCAATAAACCTGACCGTGCTGCGCCCGAACAGTCAACGAGTGAATGTACCCGTAGGATCGCTGCCTCGCGATCGCCGTCATGTGCAGTGCTGACATTAGGTTCCGAAGCTGAAGAATCGGAGCCTATGGACACCACATGCGCTGCCAGCGAAACAACCGGCAATCATCCTGTACAGTGTCACAATGAATGCGTGCACAAGGTTGAGCAGGCTGCCCCCATGCCTAAGCAGGCGCCCAAGCTTTCAGAAATTCAGACAGTCGAAAACCAACCCTCAGTCAAGTGAACATAATGGTGACAAAACAATCTTCCTCTCATCCCTGGCACGCGCTCTGGAGTAACGGCCTAGCAGACGACACGCGATCGCCTCGATCGAATAGCCGCGAATGACTCGTGCCATTGAAATGGGCTGGTTGCCCAGAACAACAAGTGCTTCGCGATTCCCGTTTACAAGTTTCATTATGCTTCAAACAGCGCGAATATAACCGAAAACTGAACCATATAGCAGCTCCCAATGCAGCCACAGCATTCGTTTCCGCGAGCGAAAGCGCGACAGGCGAGTCTACTCGAGTGGTGGCGCCTGGCGGCTAAAAGCCGCACTAACGCCGACAGGCCGGTTCCCATTGCGCTCCGCTCCTTCGCCCAGGCACTGAAAAATAGAGGAGGCGCTGGTCATGTCTATAGACGGCAACTTGACGTTGCGGCGGTCTCAAAATGCTGGCTCCAGCGACTACACGTATTCCATAACTTCTCCTCTCTTGCTGTGCGTCCGAGTCTGCCATTATTGCGAGAACAATTGTGCGGATACCTTCGGCGACGTTTCGCCGTCGCCGTCATGTACCGTTTATAAATATAATTAGTAAACTATTTTAGTAGAAACAATTAAGCAGAAAAATGTTTTGATACGTACGACCGGCTATTCGATTCCCTCGCTCCACAGCCCGCTTTGCGTAGATCACGCAGCATGCATGCCTCGAGGGCACTAACAGCGAGCTATTTAAATACGCCATTTACAGCTGGTTCTCCGCACACCGCGGTGGCGTATCAGTGTTCACTATCACCCACGAGACGGTTCACAGGGCGCTCTTTAAAAGGCCGTCGTCCCTCTAGTAGCGCGTTTTAGAATTGGGAACGCAAGACACTCGGTCCCCAGGCTGCATTTGGGTAGGCTGCCTATATGTTCGGAGCAGCAGCAACGCTTGGCACTGGGATCAAACGGAGACGGCGTAGGGTTAAACTCGCGGTACGTTAAGCGTAGCCTAAATTAAAATTATGCGAGACGCGCGCCGTGTCACGTTGTCCGCGCTGCGTTTGCGACATCTGACTGGTGATCCACGTTAGTTTTCTATTGTTGGGTTTTCAGCCAACGCCAGAGCAAGAGCCCAAGAGTGGCTTGGGTTATGTGCATGCGCCCTGGCAGATGGCAAAATTCTAGCTCCTTGGGTCCCCAATTTTAAAACTCTCTAGTGTTATGTCGCAGTTGGGATCTGTGCCTCCTACTTTCACACACAGGGTGTGGTCACACGAGCTCGATTGCTTATCTCTTGACGACGGAGATTTGCACGTCTTGTGCTGACACCGCAAAGTTTCCGTTGAAGCTATAGGCCGCATGAAGGTCACTTCGCCCGCTCCGGCGGCCGCGTTTGCGAAAGAAGTTAGCTGCTACCTAGAAGAGCCAAAGGTATAGGATCCTGCTGGTTCTTTCATTTATTTCATTTATTTTGCCCTCAATCGCACATAGCTTTACAGAGAAGAAAGCTATGGTTGAAGTAGCAAGTGTTGAAGAAACAATAGTTAGTTCGCAATGGTCCTGCGTACTCGCAATGGCCACGAACTACAGGTGGCGCACAGTATGATTGAAAATGGCAACCGCAATAGGTTCAACCCTTTTGCCAGCATTATGAAAGATGGGACGTGTAGATGCACATCCTGTGCCACTTTCTGTGGATGGAAGTCATGAGCTGCACTGAAATAGATGTCATTCCAAAATACATGCCCAGATCGTGGAAAGGCTAAATGCTGGGCATCTCATTATTTACCTCAGTGTGAAAGGCTATATTTCAGTACCGTTACCGTGCATCAACGATCTTTGCGAGATCCTGTGCGTGCTACAGAAAAAATGAACTGAACGGCACTCCAGATATACGTACCGCGTCTGCGTGACGGATTTGCCGTAGTAGTAGACTGTTAGCGAGTAACGCCGTCGTTGCTGCAATAGACCGCATGTTTAGCGTGACCATGTTTTCTAAACAGTAGCGTAGCCGAAATTTTTTGCGAGGGGGGGTGGGGGGGGTTTAACCATACTTTATATATGTTCGTGCGTGCGTTTGTATGTGTGCGTGCATATATACGCAAGCAAAACTGAAAAATTTCGGGGGGTTTGAACCCCCCAACCCCCCTTGGCTACGCCACTGTTTCTAAACATGCGTTGCTCTCTGTTTTCTACTCCATCCCTTTTTTCCTTTGTTCGCGCGCTGTGATATATACGCTGTCATGAATCAAAACCAACCTGCCCAACCTTCTACACATGTTGCGCCCTTAACGCGGTCAGAAAGGTCGAATGCGCGGTGCACTTCTCTCGATGTTGCATATTTGATCAGCACCTTGAAAGTAATGCGCACGCATGCTTTATCGCTACGTGGAAGAATTTTTTGAAGAACGATGTCATTGGGATCGTAATAGTGAAGTTCATTTGGCAACTCAGTGGCGAGGCTTGTGGCCGCGACTGCGGGTTTCGCTTCCGCTCGTCGAGCATCATGCTGCCACAAAAGTTGCGCCACATGCATCGCATCAGAAACAAAATGTGCTTTTTTTTTTAACTGAACACTATCGTTTGTAACTGACCTACAATGTGAAAATCTCTACGTGCAGATAGTTAACCAGCGAAGCATGTCAAAAAGAATTGCTCCTCATCAGCGGGATCTACATCAGCGCTGTCAATATCGGTGCTTTCACAGGATCGCGGCATTCAATGTCCAGTGAAAAATTCTCATCGTCGTTGTGGTCTCTTTCAACATTACTGTCATAGGCAACAGAGAGAGAGAAATAAACGTTTATTGCGAAACAGTGTTCCGAGCGATGCCCGGTGTCACCCTAAGGTGGGAGGGTTCCCTAGTCCAGGAACCCTCTGGCTTCGACTGCCCTCTTGGCCCTGGCGACGAGTTGTCGCTGGTCTTCCAGGTCCTCGAGGACGAGCTTGGCCTCTCACGTTTCGATTAGGTGGTCGTCGTTCGTTTGTGGTGCTTCGCTCACGTCTCTTTCCGGTTGCATGTCGCGGTTTGCATGGCACTGGCATTCCAGGAGCAAGTGTACTAGGGTGTCCGGTACGCTGCAGAGCAGGCACATGTAGCCATGTTTCGTTGGGTAGAGGCGGTGCATTAATATTTCGCGTATGAGTGTGTTGCTTTGCAAGCGTCTGATGATCACGCTTTCTTCTTTAGTCAGTTTTTGGTGGGGTGCAAATCTGAAAAAATTTACCACCGCGAGCCGCCTTGCCTTCATTGCGTTCTGGTCTTCCGGTCTCCAGAGAACACTTCCTTGCAGTGTGGAGCAAGCAAGAGCACGTATCAATAATGTAAAAAACAAGCAGCGCAGCGCTGGCTATGAAAGCCACACACAGGAGAAGGACGACGTTGAGGACGAGACTGCCGATCCAGTTTGGACTGCTGGGGTCCTTAACGTGGCTATAGACAACTTCCGTCATCCAATCACGTTGAATCTCAATTGGAATGCATCTGCCGAGTGTAATATTGCGCCCGGATGGCGGCCTGTGCTTGTTCGTGGTTCACAGTAGCCGTGGAGTGAGCGCAGCCCCGAAGGACTTAATGGTCGCCCGAAGGATTCGTACAGCTCTTGTTTGACTAATATCAAGAGTGTTATTTCAATGTGTCACCTATTGTTTACAAAGGCCTTCAGGTTAGTCATTTATAGAAGAGGACATGGCGAGCCCGCGCGACTCCCCGCCTACAATATTATGGGTTCCATGCACTACAACGACGTCGACGGATGCTATATGCAAGCGAAACAGAGTGAGTTTCAACGGAAAAGATTAGACACTAACATAGGCGTGCGCACGAGGGGGGGGCAGAGGGGGCGGCCGCCCCCTCAAGTTACCTAAGAGGAGGGGGCGCAAAGTCGGTCCTATTCATTGACTTCATAAGGGAGGGGGCGCGCAACGAAAGTTGGCCACCCCTGAGTGGGGAACCCTGCGCACGCTTATGGACACTAACATTTCACTAAGCTGCGTGGCTGCAGAAAATCTCACGGTGATCACGTGTGCAAGCTGTGCGCCATAATTGGCAGCATCAGTTGCCCTAGGTGCTTCAACAAATGCTATTAACGTAAACTTTGCATCTCACAAGAAAGAATCACATTTTCCTTGTCATGGGGGGGCGCGCTTTGTCCACTGATGCATTGTGGTAAGAGGACGATGAACGAGCGTCGGCGTCGTGTGGTGTTCGGCGTGCGGTGCCGAATTTGAAGTGCGCGGGCTCCAGGTGATGATGATCAGCGTGCGGTACCGAAAGTGAAGTGCGGCGTGATGATGATTGGTGTGTGAGCCGACGAAGAAAAGCGGGTGTGTTGCGCGGGCCACGGAGAACCAGCTCGAGCGGCGAACTGCAGGTGCTGGCCGGCCGCGACAGAGGACGTCGGGAACTCGACGAGAGCGGATGAAGCGCTGGCTCTGTTCCGGCTTCGCCATCGTCGCGGCCTCCTGAGCTGGGCCTCGCCCCGGCTCCTGCGACCGCCTCTACCCCGTCCTTGGCTCGGGCTTCGTCCCGGGCAGGTCCTCGTACCGGGTCCACATCCGGGTGCCGTTCACGAGCTTGGGCCACGCCCCAGCGCTCGTCTCCGATCTGGGGGCCTCACCCGAGGCTGTTCTTGGTGCCGGCCCCGCTCCAGAGCTGTTCCTGAGCCTGGGCCACGACCCGACGCTGTCCCGGAAATCTTGGCCACAGCCGACATGCTGACGCACTTCTGAGGCCGCGCTTCGTCCCGGCGTCGTGCTACGCCACCTACGACAACCACCGCGGTGTCGTCGCTGACGCCAAGGTCAGCCGCAAGCCCGACTGATTCGCTACCTTTGAACCCTCCATCCCACGCCGCAAGACTGCCGGCCGCAGACTGAGTGCGCGTGACTGATGGCGCGGTCGATAGACTACTAGGATATGTTTATGTTCGTCCTATACATGTTTAGCCCCACGTCCTGTGTTGTGTCGCATTAAACTTCTCTGTGTGTCTCTTGGAGCGTCCATCGTTCGTCTGGCCAACCTGCGCCCAGATTCAGACCTCCACATGCCCGAAACATACAAGGTCACCGAGTTCTTTTATTGCCAACGCGTTAACAATCAGGCAAGCACGGCCGAACAAGGGCGCGGCTGCCGGTTTGTCGTCTGCTAGCCCTCCTCGAGGGATCTCTTAGCTTGATGGCGTGACAGTCTGTGGACATTGCGAATACCTTTGCGTTGATTTCAAGCGTCCTGTTTTGTGTTTGAGCAGAGCGCTAGAAGTGTCGAGCTGTGATGGTTGTTCGCGCTTGTCAGTCGGTCGGTCGGTCGGTCGGTCGGTCGGTCGGTCGGTCGGTCGGTCGGTCAGTCGGTCGGTCGGTCGGTCGGTCGGTCGGTCGATCAGTCAGTCAGTCAGTCAGTGAGTGAGTGAGTGAGTGAGTGAGTGAGTGAGTGAGTGAGTGACAAACTTCTTCAGCCTGTTCCAGGTAGCGTTTGTCACGTATGTGTTCTTTTCGTGCGTCATTCGTTCTTAAGGATCGCACAGCAACATTCAAGCTGCTTGCCGGTCTTCGTGTGGCATTCCAACTTGTTGCTATCGCATTCATTGCTTCGCCCTTGCGGTTTAACTGGGACTTTTTTCAAAACTATCCGTTTTCGCAAAATTCAATTACTACATAACGCGGATGTGGCCTTTGTGTATGCCCTGTGCGATATCTTCATGCCACACGACTTCTGCAAGACACGTACAAACAAAATTTCGGTTCCTTTTTAACACGGCCAGACGGGAGAGGCGCGCGGGAACTCCAAGCACCCGCGCGCCTCTCCTGTCCGGCCTTGCGTTAACAAAACAGTTCCTGCAGAAAGTCTTGGTGAAACGTTGATAAAAAAGGGGGTCACATTCAATCACGAAGAAGCTACAAAGAAAGCCAGTATCAGAAGCAAACCTTTATGGCTGAAGAAATTCAAAACCAGAAAATTTATCGTCAAAAAGAAATTCGTGCGAACTTCCTTTGTGATTCCGTGCTGTGCAACGAGTAAATGACATTTGTTCCCTTTAGCATTTTTTCCCAAGTTGAAGCTCTTTCCGGACACCTGTACGGTAAGAGAGTATTTCATTTCCCCCTATTTCTTGATACTTCCCCTTGACATTACAATTCGCAAATGCGCTCAAAGGATGCGCACTGTATTGCGCAAACATAGGTCAAGGGATGTCACTGTGGATTCGACTGTTTCCAGTTATGATGTCTCCTTGATGTAGTATATAATTGTCATGTCGTGTGGAAATTTTCCACAACCGGGGTTCGATAGCGCCACAATGGCGATGAAGGCCGTATTGTGGCGCTGTGTTCGTCTGCTCACATAATTCGATTTAACTGGAAGAGTAAATGTCGCGTCCGTGGCATGGCTTTTACGGATATGTGATGTGCGTGCAACGCAAGAGACTGCAGTGCCGGCTTTTTAGCGCCAAAGCTGATGTCGTAGAAAACGCAACACGAAAGCAAGGCGCCAATTCAAGTTAAGACGCGGCTTCGGTAATCTTAAATCGCTGCAGAGCACATCAATGAACAGAATAGTACAATGTCTAAGGAAATGCACAATGCTTATTGCGGCAGTGCACATCATAGAATATCCAAATTCATCTGTCGATCAAGACCTTGATCGCTGGCTCAAATTGCGCGCAGAGGGCATTTATCTGGAGCCTACTGTATTCAGTTTCACTAGAGTGAAAGTTTGGCTTCAGCCTGAGGCTCCCCAACAAACCACCAACCTCCCGAAAATGTCCCAAAAAGTTTTGGTGGGACATATACTACTTCCCAGAAAAAACCCCACAGGGCCAAAAAACGTCCCGAGTACGCTTTAGCAACCAGCAATTTCCAACTTTGGTTTCATCCCAGAGACCTCCAAATAAGGGTTTCTCATTAATATCTCGGCTGCTATTCATAATGACGAAGCGGTTTTTTGTGTGTAGCATCTAGACATATAAATGCACATGCCAGCCAAATTTCATGCACCTAAATCCAGTGGTGTAGCCAGGGGCGGGTTGCAAATTAGCGAATAGACCAATTAGCCTCATCCAGCCGCTGGCTGCACCCTGGGCCCACGTGTAATAAATATGGCTCGCATGTGAATTTACACATTCAAATGGACCACTTAAAATGTGCATGTTTGTGAAATGGTGCAAAGTAAACAGGATTTACTTTGCGAATTGATCACACTCATTGAGAAAACACATTTTTTAATAAAATTCCCAGTTGCCTCACTCTTGGAATAAACAAATGAATAATGAATAAATGAATGAATAATGGATAAATAACTGAATATAATGGTCAATGAATCGCTGTACACCTTGTACATGGTGACAATGAGCTGATGTTGTAGAGCTAACCTTGCCCCGGTTTCGGAACCTCAGCTGGAAGAAAGCAGAACCAAAGAACACAAACTTGAGAGAGCTAGAGTATTGTTAACACTTTGTGTACCCTTCTGCGTGCTCCCTGCCCTCGAAACTCATGTGCCGCATGCCACATACAAAACGAATGTACAAGAGAATGAGTAATCTGATGTAAAGTAACTGCAGCCTAAGCACAGTTCTTTTTAGAAGACCGTTGTAAAACGTGACATCAAATGTCTCACTTCCTTTTAATCGTATACCACAGCCTAACGTCAATAGAGAGACACAAGAAACTCACGATAGTCGTTGCAAATGCAGCGACTGGAGAGTTTTTCTGGCCTCTTTCCATTTCGTTCTTCTGAGTGCGCTGCTTGAGTAGCACGGTATGATGGTCGTTCCGACTAATTATTAAGATGCATAACAATACGAGACAAGAACGTACGTTATAAATGTTAGACTCTAGAGGTTTGCATTATTTTTGTGTCATTTCACGAAATCAATATGGGTCATTGCTGTTGTTGCACAGGTTTGTTCGTATATCATACACAATGTCATCGACATAGCGCATATTTCGTAGGAGCATACATGTAGAGTCAGCTTCTGAAAATGGGTTAATTTTCGACCACGGTGGTAATCTGGGCACGTTGGTAGTCCGTTTCTTTGAACGGTAAAAGCACCCACTTGAGACCATCACACGTACAACGAAGGAACACACACGCACATACATACAGTGCTACTTTCCACAGTTTATTTTGTGGACTCATGACTGCTTATATAGCAAGATATGAGCTCGTGTCTGTTGCGCAGAAGTAACAAAACATTACTACGCAATATAATGGACACCAAGAAAATCAAATTCATTTTTTTTTTGTCAGCGCGAAAGACGGCATGCTATTGCACTTGTCACCCATCTTTTCCATCTACCCCGCTTCTATAATCCCGCGTGTAAGCTGATTCCTATTTCTTCCCACAATTCTGCACGTGTTGAACAAAGGAGAAGGCAAGCGCACTTCTTCCAATGCATTGCTAGGAAACCACCTGCCACGTTTCTAGCATCGTAATGGTCATTCAGGCAGCGACCGGTTTGTCCGCCGCAGCTGCGACTAGGTGCGACCACAAGATAGCGGCAGACAGCACACTCGCTGACTGAGTGACCTGCAGCGTGAACACCATTACAATATTAGAAACGTGGCAGGTGGATTCCTAGCAATGCATTGTAAGAAGTTCGGTTGCCTTCCTTTGTTCAACACTACATAATTGTGGCGAGTAGGAATCAGCTTACGAATATGAGCAAGGGAGATTGAAAAGATGGGTGACAAGGGCATTAGCATGCCGTCTATCGCGCTGACGAAAATGAATTTGATTTTCTTGGTGTCCCTGATGTTGCCCAGTCATATTTTGTTACTTCTGCGCTGCAGATGTGCTCATGCTTTGTTAAATAAGTAGTTTAAGTATCACCATAAGCGAGGGCAGGGTTCCCCTTCAGTGGGGGGGGGGGGGGGGGGGGGGCTAAGGTTCGTCGCAGCGCCCCCCTCCCTATTAAGTCAATGTGCAGGGGCAGACTTTAAGCACCCCCCTCCCCCCCTCTTAGTTGACTAAAGGGGAAGCCTTCCCTGCCCTAACCCCGTGCACACCTTTATGGGGATCACAAAATGAACTGTTGAAAGTGGCACTATGTGTTTGCGTGTGTATTCCTTCGTTGTGTGATCGAATCCAGTGCGCTTTTACCGCTCATAAAAATTGTTTTTCGAGTTAGGCAGCCCATATATACCTTTCTCTAAGCGCATGAACAAGTATATTAAATTTATTACATGAATAGTTAAACTTTCCGTGCAAATGCACTGGGCCAAACTCACCACGCTGCGACAGTTTGGTTGGCTGAAGAATTGGCTTAATTTAATGGGCCCATAATCCCACTCCGAGTTCAAAGCAGAGAGTGATGTTTTTCTCGCTTTCACTACGCTTCGTATAGGCGCTATCTCTTCCTCGCGAGTTATTTCCTTATAAAACACGTGGACAATATCAGCACTAAACCTTGAGCCTAACAGTTATTTTGTGCTGTTCGACTACATGCTGCTTTCTCCACTTGCGTAGCCAAGAACACACAAAACGAAGCGAAATCAGTTGATCGCACACGATGGCAATGCAAGACAAGGCAGATCGGGCGTGCAACTGGATGGCAAAGCAAAGTTGGGGAATTCACTACCCTCATATATGGAACAATCGAGAGGTTATTTCTTCGTGGTGTCATGCAAGTGAGCAGCCTGAGGACATCATGAATGGTGCATAAAAGGCGGAAAACGCCGAATAATTCGCTGGGATATGTAACTTCAGAGGTTGTTTAGAGGCCCTAATTGCATTACTCTTCACTTACACACAATCTGCCCTTCAATCAAAACAGCTTTGGTAGCTTCTAGTTCCATCAACGTTTACCTCTAGCCACTTGAAGCAACATAATCATTCCTGCCTGCTCTCTTGAGCTGTTGCTGCTACGGCAGCGTTGCATAATGAAAATGCAGGCAGTGAATGCATACATGCTGCAACAAACATGTATTGGAAATGCAAGCGGGGAACTGCTGCGCCACTTGGAATAGGCTCCGTTCAGTGGAGTTTGCGGACGCGCTCACGCCATCTATCGCCACATCGCGGAACCCGCGGGTCGGCCTCGGCGCCGTCGGCGCCGTGGGACGCGGCCTGTGAGGCGGTTCAGTTGGCTTCATTCGGCGAGCGCAGCGCCTGCGACCTCGTGTTGACGCCCCGATTCCGTGGTACGATGACCGCTGATGGGGGCAGCGGTACCGCCAGTACCTCGAGCGGAACGAAAGCCGTGTCTGAAGTGCGACTGGATGTGTATGTGTAAAACGGGGGGGGGGGGGGGGGGTGAGGGGGGGGGGTATCGAGAGGAGAAAGTACAGGCCCGTGCGCTTCTTAAGTCCGGCCGTGTGTAGAACGACGCGGTGCCCTCACGGGTGCCGCGTGCCTCCGGAGGTCTTAGGCGTTCACGTGCTTCTGTTCTGTGGCTCACGTACCGCGCTTGCTCAAACGTAGGCGCCCCACGCAAGTGCATTACCTTCCGATCAAGCAGCCGAATCGCCAGCTCGGTCTTTTTAAACAAAATTAAGACGCACGAGCACTCACTGGTGGGCCACAGTGGCGTAGCCAGGGGGGGGGGGGGGGTAAGGGGGTAAAGACTCCCCCCCTCCTCGGAACACGCTTTTTGCACGCACGTACATTTCACATGCACGTGCAAACGCCACGCACGAACATAAATTATGATTGAACCCCCCCACCTTCCCCCCATCGAAAAAACATTTCTGGCTACGCTACTGGAAGCTGATATAAGTACGATTCTGACGTAATACTGGATTCGCAGCGTGCCTGGTAACTTTACATATACACGTGTGCGGCGAACCGCCTTACGCGATATGCGCTTTCCTCGTGCGCCAACTTACCGCCGAAAAGTTCATGAATGGGTGCCCTGTCACTCCGGACGCGCCTTTTTCGACGGCATTCTCCACGTCTGCGGTTGGGAGGTGCATGACGCCTCCTCTTTTCTGTTGATATAAATGGCAACGGCAGCGCAATGCTTGCGGTTGCCAGCCGCACCGTACCTGCAGTCGCATGAGCCTTCGATGACATATCGGTCGGCCTCGTGCAGCTGTAATCACAATAACTCAGAACAATTACACTCCTGATCGCGAAATCACATGAATCACCCAAGCATGCGTACAGAGCGACCGCCCTATTTTGCGCCAAATTGATCACTTAGTCCATCTTTACGACATGCAAAATGCCCCGTAGTGCATACAGTGCAGTACGCGGTATTCAACGTCACTGTCGCTGAGATGTAAGTGTCTCCTGTACAGTACTTATCGATTCAAACACGGAATTTTGCAACCGCGGGTCATTTGCCAGCTGCCGCATGCGCATGGCTTTTTTGGCATTGAGCGAACGGTAAACTAGGGCTCGAACGCAGATTAGTAAATGCAAGATTTTTGGGCAAGTTCAAATGATCGCGTTTGAACCAAAGAACACCGTCGTACAATTCATTCCTTCGCCAATTAACCAGCCAAGCCGGCGCGGCGCAGTCGCGCCTCCGCGGCTGTAACAGCTCATCTTCGCTGTCTACCAAATGCAAGCGAAGTCAATTCGCCAAGGCGGGACAAAACGGCAATCTTTAGGATTGAAATGGAAGCGTGCGCTTTACTTAACCCGCAAAGAGACGACGTATAGTTGTTTCCCCCTTGTTGAGAATGACATCGCGCGCTTACAACAACTCCGTCTGTCTCCTCCACTTCATAAACGTGTCCACCATCGTACAACTTCTCGCCTTTCAGCACAGATTGACGGAAATACTCTTCCAAGCGCTGCACAGGTTTGAAGCCACACAGAACTATTGTCGACATTTTGCGCCATCCGAAACTATGCAGGCAGCTGCATTCAATACACCGCCTCAGCACGCCGCGCAACTCCCCGGCCGACCCGCCGGTTCGAATTTTCGCCACACAGTGGCGCTAGTAATGCTGCTCCGTCGCGCCGCCTGTTCAGTGGGCAAAGGCTATAGTAAAAAAGTTTTTTATTGCCTATCGGTTGATAATTAGAAGTGCGTGATGCGTGACTTGACACATTTAAAAGGAAAATAACGGTAAGCACAAGCACCATCTGTCACTGTCACTTTAGTGTGCTGGCACTGTCTGTCACTCTTGTTCGCTTGCGCGTGTATGCTACAAATGAAGCGGAGTACACCGCTCACTGTACGTAAGCGCTACTACCTGTGGCTGCGGCTATACACATTGCACACGGTAACCCTCACTGAGCAAAAATTGGGTAGATATGCACGCGCTGCTCGATAAACAAAGCTCGAGATCACCGCCGCAGATGCAGTTCACCTCGTGGCAGAGCACGTAGTTTACGAATTATCAGTCTGCTGCGAGCGCACTGTGCCAACTCGGCGTGAAGCGATGAGCGTAGTGGATGAGCATAATATGAGAAAAAGGAATGATCAAGCGGAACAACTTTCATGCGCTATGCGATCTTTGGTAAAATGTGAGGGGGGGGGGGGGGGGGGTGAAACATTCCCGTATCTTTAGTCAGAGCACAAAGTCGGCATTAACGCTGATACTGGCACATACGGGTGAGCACAAACCAAGATATGAAGGCTATCATTCGACTTTTTCTCATTTACATTTAGTGTATATAATAATATTTTAAAAGCTTTCTCGCATGCAAAGACTAAACGAGATGCGAGAATCTAATTAGCACGTGTGAAAAAGATGTACAGTTTCGGAACAGAGCTCAAGGCAAGACTAAATTTCTTTCTATTGCTACGGTCTAAAACAGGCGAATTATGTCACGAATCATCTCGAACGGGTTCTTAGGTTTTCGTCGCGCCCGCGTTTTCTTGCGACTTATCCTAGTGGAAAGGAAACAAAGACGGCAGCCGTGAACTCGGAACTTTGCGCTCGCAGGCATTATTGAACTTACACCACTTTCACGCACAACACAAATATCCGATTGCAACGTCGTCGGATCGAGATGGTCGTACATACCTTTTGCAACGATGCAAACCCACAGAAATCCTGTAATCTTGACGATGACTTACGCACTACCGCACGAATCCACAGAGCATGCATTGGAGCACATAAACCCAATGAAAAACCACGGCTGCACAACGGAGGATGAAGGCGGTGCTGCAATGTTCCCAAAGGCAGACCGAGCGCTTCACAAAGCGCGCGCATGCGCGAAGCCCAACAGCAAGTGCGCATGCGTGGCTTTTTCTTTTCATTTTTTTCCCGCAAGTATTTTGCTCCCACAAGGGGCATTTCGGGGATCAGTGTGGGCTTTCTTGTTTTCATGTCGTTTTTATGAAAATAGTTCGTCCCGCAATGACTTTCTGCAGCTCTTTTTGGTGCTTAGTAACTTTTTAGTTGTTTGTTTATATCCAGAAAAAACGTTTTGCCTTTTGCCAAATTTTCAGGGACATAAATTTGGGAGCTCCACACCATTCGGGTAATTTCGGGAGATCCAAGGGAGATGGTGTGGTTTGTTGGGTCCCCATGTCGTCTCACTGCGAGTAATTTACCCAGTCGAACCATGCCTCATGGAAATTGGTGGCAAGCAGTTGGATTACTGCCTACACGCTCTCATCGTACTTAACGTTTTTTTTTTTTTTTCTGTGGATCTTGTTCCCAGGTACTGGGGGTCTCATATACCATTACTTTACCGGTCGTCAGCCTGGTCCAGAGTACGAGATGACCATCAAGAAAAGCGCCGAATCCCAAGGCGACGTAGTCGCTGTACTCATGCAGATGGCCATGCTGAGGTCCTACACGAACGCCTCGCTGATCCGCATCACCGACGCGTCCACCCACGGAAGCGCCGACATGTGGTTGGAGGCGCTCAAAGAAAATGACCCGTCCGTGGCCGCCGGCGACGATGTGCTAGCCGCCAACACGGCGGTCCTGTTGATTGTGAGCGACTACGTCGAGCGCCACGGCGACGACGAAGCGCTCATGCACCTGTCCTGGCAGTTTGTCCAGATGTACGTGCTCGCCCTCGACAAGACGCTGCTCGAAGACGTCCTGGGAAGCAGCACGTACGCGACGAACTACTTGGCTCTGCTGTGCGCGGCGCAGGTCGAGGCCGTATACAACCCGCTCTTGGCCGAGCTCTACGTCTCGTATCGACTCACACGGAAGGGAGAGGAGCTGGCGGCCTCCCTGTTCGGAACCCTCAAACAGAAGGCTATCGACGGCGTGAACAAGATGTCTTGGCTGGACGGCGCCGCCAGGAGTTCTTCGAGCAGCAGCTCGCATTAACGGTCGTACGCCTGTGGCCGCCGGTGACCGTCAATAACACGCTTACTGTCGAGGAACTCTACACCGGCTGCACTCAGGACGAGCGGTCCTTCGTCCGCTTCTGGATAAGCGCGCGTCGCTGCCTCAGCGATCTCCTCCAGGAAAGCACCGGGAAGACGTGTTCTCGATGCAACCCAACTTCACCCCTTACCTCGCCAGCTACGACTCGTTCGAAAACGCCGTTGGGATAGCCATGGCGGCGCTGGCGAAGTCCCTGTATTGGATGCGTGGCACTCCCAGCATGCTCTACGGTGGTCTCGGCTGGTTCTTCATGGCGTTCCTGCTCAGTGCGCTGGACGAATACAAGCAGTACGTGCATCCCAACGGAAGCTTCGACGTAACGGGTTCCTGGCTCTCTGCGCATTCGGCAGAGGCCCTCAAACAAAAGAAAGACTGCGCCGCCCCTGCTCGCGTGTCGTCCATAGTGGGCCTGGAGATCGTCCACTCGGTCTTCATGCGGCACCTCCGGAACAGTTTCAATTTAATCTGACCAGC